>PVIU01013978.1:0-53697 GCA_004026605.1 Ondatra zibethicus | reverse complement strand
GAGAGATGACTATGAAGATGATGGAGAGAGGGATGCCTGTGAAGATGATGGAGAGAAGGATGCCTGTGAAGATGATGGAGAGAGGGATGCCTGTGAAGATGATGGAGAGAGGGATGCCTGTGAAGATGATGGAGAGAAGGATGCCTGTGAAGATGATGGAGAGAGGGATGACTGTGACGATGATGGAGAGAGGGATTCTTGGAAAACTACAAGGTTCTTCATCCTAGAGTACAGTTGTGTTTTTTAATCAGGATTCTCTTTACCTGGAATAGTTTCCATTTAAAAATAGAATTTACTGTACCAAGAAGTAAAATTAAGCTTTCACGTGAAACCTGTCACTGTGAGACTTGTGTGGAATAGCATGCGTCTGGCTTTTGGAAATGACCTAAACTATTTAGCAATTATTTGTTGACCCTATCAGTTTCTTGCTAGGCTTTGTACTGGGTAAATAAAATATTCCAGGCTTCATCAACTTATAGTGTGTAGAAATAAGTTTTATTAACAGAATATATAAATTATTACAATATTTAAAAAGACCCCAAAACTAGAAATTCGACTGAAACTAAGAGAATATGGCAGAAGCCGAGGTTTCTCTGATGTTTCTGGGTTTCACTGTGTTTTTCAGGCACAGTTAGTTCAGCTGTTAGTGCCTGACCTGATAGTCCTACATGAGCAGATGGAGGTTGGAGTGATCAGGGTTGCTTTATGGATGGCATTCTGGAAGTTTGTTTGCTCGTTAGCTGTCTCTCATAAAGCCACAACTGTACCTTTCCATATACCCACTTTTTCTAATATGGGGTTAGGAACATTGTAGGTATTCAAGAAACACATATAGATTAATCAAAAGGAGGCCATAGGAAAAGCACCACCCTGCTTATTTTAATGTTCTGCTTGATTGCATTCTAGATAAATGGTGGCTTACAGATGGGAGAAAAACCAGGATCTGATGGAATCTAAGAACGATGTGCTTAGGGGAGTTTGCACCATGGCTCAGGTAATTTGAACCTGCACTCAAGAATTTTAAATATCTTTTCTTTGATTTAGTTTGTTTTTATGTGAGCTTAAGCTTTGGGTGATCTTTGACTTGTACTTTTTAATCTCACATCAGGCTTTTAAAAAAGTGATTTGCATTTTTTGCTTTAAAACAGTTGCCCAAAATATCCCTGAAAAAGGACGGCTGTGTTCACCTTAATACTTAAAAATCATTTGGAGGCAGTTCAGTTAAACATGAGCAAGAAAATAAACTCAAAGCAGAATGAGAAACCTCTGTGTTCAGAGGCTCACTGCATATCATTTATGCCTGAAAAAACAGTAGATTTGTTTGTTTTAATGTCCAAAAACCTTGACTCATGAGTTTAAAAGCACTTGCTGACCAATAAATTAAAAATAGCAAAGAACTTACTTTTAAACTGAGATGGTATTAACTATCCATCTCTTCATTGTGGGACATGAACAGTTCAAAATAATTTGTTTATGTCAGGAGCTACTTAGGCTGTCTTCTCTGTGACACCCCATGTAACTTAGCCGAGTTATCAGAAGGACTCAGCTCCCTAAGACCACCTTAAGGTAAGGAGTTCTTATTATTTTTAGTGTAAATTATCCAAATGGCTAATCTTTATAAGTCCATAACACCCGGTAATTGCTCAGTCATCTCCTGGCCACCTTACCCCTGCTGACTTGTGGATTGAATTAAATTGAGTGAAATAAAAGGAGGGAAGGAAATGGTGTGTTAGGAACCAGCACTGAAAGGCTTAGCTTACTTTAAAAATGTTGTTTTAAAATTAGAGATGATATATGATAATTTAGTTAAACATGAAGAAATCTTGACTAATCTCCTCATATATCTATATTTTGTTGATTAATCCTGGGAGATTTTGCTTTCTGGATCTCTGTTTTCTCTAGAGGAGTTGGTTTATGGATCTTTGCTTGGTATGATGTTCCCTCCCAGGCTGCTGATAAAGGCGGGCCTCTTCCCCAAGTGAATTTTTTATTATCTTTGTAGAAAAATGTTGATGACAATATCTTTTTTATTACTCTCTAAACAGAGACTCTCCATTCCTTCTCAACTGAATATGATAACATTCAATTATTTAATATTTAATGAGTAATTTGGGGTCAACGAAAGCCTCTCCCTTTCGCCAGTCATTTCACAGTATAAGTGCACCCAAGAAAACATGATAGAAGCACAAGACACATACTCCTGCCCAAGTCATTTAATTTGGCCTCTGAGTTTGATTTCGGAGATGGTACCACAGATAAAATGGCCTGTTAGTAATTAATCATGTCTGCTTTGTTTAAGCCCTGAGCATTTTGAGGCATAGACTGTGAGGGTATAAAGGTTGGTGTTGTTCCTATCAACTTGCAGTTAGAACAGGTGATCACATTTCTATCAGAACAACCAGCACTTCCGTAGCAATGAGAGACAGCTATGACCAAATTCTTCAACCAAGTATCATTGGTAGAAGCACCATGGGGGATCCTTGTGTGGGGGTGGAGTGGGTATCCATCAAGATATTAAACTGTAATAGGGTCACATCTCACTAAAAGATTGCCTGTTAAAGTCATAGCACAATATAAAAATTAAATAAAGTCGATGTTCTTAAAATTCTCTGCGATTGCTCCGAAGTTCCTTTATATAAAAGTCACAAATACGTGCTGCAGCGAATGGGCGGGCCATGTGTTGTCTCTGAGCAGCGTGGTGTTTTCCTTACTGTTGAAACAGAACGTGGAGGAAACCAGTGTGAACTTGTCCTTGTACTGTCACCTCTAGCGTTAGGATCAGGAGCTGAGGTCCTGCGAGGGGCACGGGAGACATAACTGCCCCTTCGATGGGCAGAGGGCAGAATTAATCACACTCCAGTTATTCCCTCTCAGCCTTTCTATGAAACCACGTACATCAGTTACACAAAGGAAGAGTTGGGTGTGTTGGAAATTATCCACTTGTGTGCCTGCTCTTTTCTGTTTTCATATGAACAGTGAATGTGTGGCCATCTGTTTTTATTTGACTGTATTTGATGATCGTGAGGCTTGTCTAGTTCAGCATGTTGCTTTATTTTTCTATGATTTATTTATCTTAAAAAAATTAAGTCTGCGGCTATCTCTTTTAAGACTTTGTATTTTCTAGTACCGCTTACATCTACTTCCCTTTTCCTTTAGTTTCTTCTAAGGAAAGACACCCTACACTTGTTCTATTCTGTTCTGGAGTCACCATTCTCATTCTCTCGGGAAGAAAACGTTACAGATTAGCAAAAAAACTGTAGAGCACAGAGTATGACGCAAAGTGAGAGGCTGAGGTTGAGTGCAGTGACTGCAGAGCAGGAGAGGAGAAGACGAGGACATCAAAGTACCGCATTGTTAGCTGCCAACTAAGCTGGCACACAGAGGGTAAGTGTTATGGCTATTCAGACAAGAAGGCATGCTGGTCTGAAGATAGTAGCCCAAGAAGGGCCAAGGAGGAGGCTGGGATTGCACTAGGAGGAAAGGCTAGGTAGGAGTCAGATATAGAAGTAGAATTGGACACAGACAGAGATCAATCCAGCCTACCTGGAACTGGCCCTATGTAGACTGTGCGGGATGGTGATGGGTGAGTAAAAAGATAGTGCAGAAAATGATTTTGGTAAGGGTTTTGACAGAGGTTTAAACAAAGTCAGGTGTGGGGCACAAAGCATGGTGGGATCCTAGTGAATTCTGACTTAAGGGTGAGGAATCGTTTAAGTGTCTCATTAAAGAAAGATAAGGGTCTTTTGGGTATAGAATGAACGTCATTTTAGATCAAACACAGCCCTCCTCCCAGCCATGGCCTTGGAAAGTGTAAGAAGCATTATCACAGCAGGGACCAGGGCGGGTGAAGGGTAGGCGTGTGTATGGAGGAATACTGTGCACAGTCTTTCATGCCAGGAGACGATGTGTATTTTATTTTGTAATGAAAGAGGAGTCAAAAGAAGCAGCAGCACTTCTTCAGGTCCGTTTTCTGATGAGAAAATGTGTTTTGGTCTGGTGGCAGGGAGGACACGTAAGGGACTGGAAACCACAAAACTGAATGGAATTCTGATCGGTGTGCTTGTATAGCCATTTACCAAATCAAAGCCCTCCTTGCTCAAATAATCTAGGGACAGGGCAAGAGCTCACACTAGGGCTTTAGTAATGGAGGTGGAGAGAAAGTCCCACTGAGTGAGGGTTGCGAGGAAGAATTCACGGAGCCCTTTGTCGGATGGCTGTGGGGAGCTGATGAGGAAGAGGGAAAAGCTGGTGCTTCTGACTTAAGAGACCAGATGCATTTACTTCAATTAAAACATAAAGTACAGGAAGTACCGTGGGACTTGGGCAGTAACCAAGTTACTGGTTTGTTTAAAGGGCTTATGCCAAAACCATAGCCAGTGGGTGGTGGCAACATGGAGAGGAGGGTTGAGATCAAGGCTGCAGATGCAGGCTCAGAGTCCTGCACAGAGGACCTAGGTAAAGGGTAGGTTAGGACATCCTAGAAGAGATGGCTACTCTGAGGAGGAGAGAGGAGGGGATGCAGAGGTGAGCAGTGCCTCCCTTCACATACACTTAGGACCCAAGAAGAGTACCTTATTCAGGAGGAGACATTTGCAGTTGTCATTTGTCAAGTTAAAATGAAATAATATTGGCTTAGAGTGGGTCCTAATCGAGTGACTCTTGCCTTAACAAGAGAACACACACACACACACACACACACACACTGTAAGAAGGCCATGAGAACACAGAGGCAGGCATTGGAGTGATGAGATGGTGTGTAGGTGTTGCTGTCAGTCATATGGCCTGTAGCACTCCTCAGAAATGTTGGAATCTGACAGTGAGGGGAAGCTTGGGAGAGGATCCAAGAAATAGGCCAGGGCGAACAGCCCAGAGGGAAGGGCAGAGGTGGCACGGGCATGGAGTTGTACAGACTTGGTTGTACTAGAGGAGATGCCTCAAGATGACAGCAGGCTAGAGACAGTCTCACGAGTACCTGGCAACGTTTGAAGTGCTGTGCCAACTCTCTCTTATATTTTGAACAAATTGGGTCTGGGCCTAATCGGCAGTCTCACGTTCTCTGCGTGTGTCTGCTGCCTCTGCTTTTCTATCACTCACCCTCTCAGTTCAGATTTCTCTTCTACATTTTCCCTCTGTCCCTTCTGGCTTCCCATGACCAGATCCAGTCTCTGCCACTTACATTCCTGACCTTCTCTGCTTGATTAGAACTTCCTCCTCCTTTGGGTTCTCTGCTGGTCTCATTCTCCCAGGGTCCATTCGTCCTACACTGTATGTTGTGGACTAGGTGATGCTCTTCCAGTGTCCTTCAGACACTTTAGGAAGTCATGAAATAAATGAATCAACATGATAATCTAACACATACCAATTCCACTAAGATATGCTTTTACATGTGAAGTCCCTTTATCCTAATCTAATTTTGGTATGAATTATTGAACCTTAATTTTAATATGTATGTGTTTAGAATTCCTTATTCTATGTTAATTTTTGCATTTGTTTCTTTAGTGTTTCTGTGGGTGCATGTGTGCGTATCCAATGGCCTGGGAGTCTGCTCTCTCTTCCAAGGTGGAGGTTCCTGAGACAAGTGTCTTTATCTACTAGACTACCTTACTGGTCCATTAAATTGGAAATGTTTCATTTAGGAGCACACTGAGGAAAACCCAGAAAATGTGGAGAAAAGGTGAAAATTTTTTTTTAATATTTTGTAATGTTGAGAAATTTTAGTTTTATAAGCAGAGTTATAACCAAGTGTTTAAGACAGATATGTGATGCATGTTTATTGCCTTCTAGGTTAATATTATGTAAACATTTTCATGTTATCACTAATGTTGATAGATATTTGCCATAGCTGCATAGTATTCTCTTATTGGTTATATAGTTTTTCTTTCTGCAATGTGGCTTTTCTGCTCTTTTTTTTATCATAAATAGCAGTACAGTAGTATCTTTGTACACAAAGATTTTATCTGAGTTTTTAATCATTTGAATGATAAATTCCTCAAAGTGGATCTTTGGCTCAAAGGCACACAGACACACACACACATATAATGTCACACACACATATATATGTATGTCACATAGATACATATACATGTAGTCAAGTTATAACAGGGTTCTACTAATTTGCACATGAGTATTCTGTGCAACTAGACTTTCTCTTCCTCCTACTAAAATGCTTATTTAAAATTTCACTCCCTATTAATTCTACAAGAATATTGATTGTGTATAAATAGATCTATAATATATGTATTTTATAAAATATATGCTTATTAAGAACTGCTAATAGGAACCAGTTGGTGACAAGGGCCTGCTTTTTTGCTAACAAGAGCATATTTATTTGGAAGCAGAAAGCTGAAAAGTAAAGATTTGAAAACTTGATACGGTCTTTGAGGCCAGGGGCTGTCTGCTTGAATCTGTTACACTATTTTGGTATGCCTTTCTCTATAATTCCTCAGCAGAATAGAAAATATTCTTAATTTCTTGATCTAAATTAAGAAAACTATTCCAGCTGAGAGCGAACAGCTTCCTTTGCAGATGGAGATTTACATACCCTTTAAACAAACAAACAACTTTTTCCAGGGGCAAGCGCAGAGGAGCGTCTCCCTCCTCCCTTGCTGTTGCTGTCCATTGGCCAAATGAAACACTTTTGTAGCCCTGTAAGTGAAGGGAGTGTGCTCCCTGTGGTGTACAGGGTTGGCTCTGAGCTGTAATTAAATTCTTCCTCCTAATTTCCACAGAAGTCCTGTCCATTTGCAGAGGAGACTTTTCTATGTGAGTTTGTCCAGAGTCTGAGCGCTGACACTTTATAGAAAACAATTGATTCTGATTTCTGGAATCACTTTCTCTAGCTTCCTGGATTTCAGATCAGAATGAAAGAGAAGGTATCAGTGGCTGGAGAATCTTAACTGGGCTTTCCGTACTCTGGGCTTTATGAAAATTCAAACCACTAAGAGCCCGATTTTGTAAAATGTTAAGCACTCATGAAAGGAATAACGTTAAGCAAGGCGAGCTGCCTGCCAGCCTTGCGGTCAGCAGCCCCGCTCTGGCCTGATTACTTAAGTCCATGTTTTTCCTAAATCAGTCATGAACCAGTAATTATCAAGTTTTGCAATACTAGGCGAGACCCCTGAGAATAGCAAATGATTTGCAATGTTAAGTTGATAGCTTTTTTGAAAAGAAACAATTTGCCTTCTCTTGATGGATTTCTCTGGGTCCTGGGCAGAACCTGTCTTAGAATTATGGGTTTGCCTGTAGAATTACATTCACTATGATCAAACACCATGTATTTGCTTACTTTCTCCTATAATGTTGTTAGTATGTGGTGTATTGATTTCATTTCCATTCATCTGTCTTATCTGATTAAACCAAATTCAGTGAGGGGAGGAGGAAGAAGATGGGAGAAGACGCGATGGAAATTTAGAAATCAAGATTATTTTATTTTGTTTCTTCTAACATGATATGAGATGAACTGCCTTTTCTTCTCCTGTAAGAGCTTTTCCTTTGTACATTGGCAATGTGGAGTTTAGAGCAGGAAGGGACCTTGCACAAAGTTGCTGATTCAGTATGTGGTTTTCTGAAGCTCATAGGAGTTAAAAGTCTTGTCTCAGAAGTGGTTGGGTCTAGATTCAAACGTGGCTCTTTTCTTTCTTGAAGAGTTACAGCAGATACACTAACACCAGTGTGGTGACTTTGTTTCAGGATCAGAAAATTACATCTTTTGCCAGTTGTTTTGATGCCATGCCAGGTTTTCAAACAACTTGCTTCTTGGGATGGACCCTCAGACAACATTCCTCTTTTGCAGTCCACCTTTGAGGCTGTATAAAGCCCTCAGGAGATCCATGTGACAGGTCCATCCATACATCACTGGTTTTCTTCTGGAGGAAGTCTTTGGCAACATATTTGCTGGAAGGCTACCCTGAGTCACCTTTTGACAACCACGATGGCCACTTGAACTGGGCTTTCTAGAGGTGTTAGAGGAGTCTCTCAAGGTCCTCTAGAATATTACTGCTCTTTTCTTCACAGGTGTTGTGTTTTGCTAGGTCTTTGTCTGATGATCATGAACCCCTTTGAGTTCTGACATTCTGAGACTCTCAGACATCCCAGCCACACTCTGTCCATTCAGGCTCTAGGTGGAAAGTATAACTTCCCATCTTCTAGTTCTTTGACACCATTTATTCGGGCTCTGGTACTTCAAATGAGCCTATCAATTGCTGATGCTCAGCTTGGTGACATGCTGCAGTGTGGTTGCCCAGATATTGGTCTCTCTCTCTCTCTCTCTCTCTCTCTCTCTCTCTCTCTCTCTCTCTCTCATTCCCTCCCCCCTGTGTGTGTTTTGTATGTGTGGAAGTTCTCACAATCACAGGACTGGCAGAGGGACCACTGATCATTAAATATTTGCATCACCCCTACAGGAGCACTGCCAAGTAATTTTCCAGCTTTACTAGAAACATGTTATCTCCCAGGGAGGTTCATTGTAGTTAGGACAGCTCTGATTGGTGGGAAATTCTCATACATATTCAGGGATACCTATCCCCATATTGAGTTAAACAGAATTCCTATTGATTAGATTCCCCAGAGTCTTTCCAGGGTTGACTTAATCTGATATCTCTGGGAGGTACATGGATTTACATTTGCGAAATTTTGGGGACACTGCCTCTTGCTGCTGAATGCTGCCTTGCATCATCAATGGACCTGTGGTGGGCATTTAATAAAAAACACTTGCTGAACTAAACTGAGCTTTGTTCAGGAAAAAGCACTGAAATTTAGAGTATAGTACTTACAGCATGTGTCATTGTTTTGGCAGCTACTTTCTTAGGCTCTTAGTTATTTTATATGCAGAAGCCTTGCCTACAGAGCTAGATTTTAAGCTCCTTGGGGTGTGGACCTGTCTTGAGGTGTAGTCTCTAAGAAGCCTGACTCGTGACCTCAAATTCAAGAAAACTTAACAAGAAAGCGAAAGCACAAGAGCAGCACACCCAGTCCCAAAGAAGGGGCTGCTTTTCTTCTTTGCCCTAGATGTTGTCGTGATACTTGTGGTGTAAATGGTGGTGGGTTACCATGGTGAATGAACCAAGGACCAGGGCTATCTTACTGTGGGTCTAAGACTGATCTCCCAACACAAGTTTTCCTAGGCTAACTTACAAAATACTACTCCATTTCTGCCCTTGACGAAGTGCTCTCCAATGGCAGAGCTAAAGAAGGGGTTAAATTGATGCTTGGGTGTTGGTTTGGCAATCTGACACCCGCATACCAGGAACACCCTTCTCCACTCATCTGCCTGCTGCTGCCTGCTTCCTCATTCTTCCGCCTCAGCAGGATTGATTGTTTCTTTGTGGAACCTTTCAGATCCACCCAGGCAGAGGGTCCACCTTGGATTCCTTGCTCTCAGTATACTGTGTGGACCGTCTGATCTTCAGACATGCACCTCTGTATAGGTACTATTTGTTTCTATCACTATTCCCCATATTCTTCAGGAAGAAAGAGGCTGACTCTCATCTCTCTGTGTCTCTACTGTGCTAAAGACAGCACAAAATAGGGAGATCCTCTCCACCTATTTCTGAAGGAATCACTTCCGGAATAGGTGGGTTGTTCCCACAGACAAATGCATTTTCAAGTGCTGGAGAACCCATGTTACAAAGGAACTTGTGAAACGTATTGTTTATTTTTTAAAGTTTAGGCTTGCTTACACTTTCCTGTGCATGCTCAGAGCGTTGTCTAATCTAGGCATGGCTAAATTGCATGCTTTCAGTTAGCCACAGTGAGGTTCTTGGGGTCTGGGTAACCCTTGAACTGAAACAGAAGCAAAGCAAGGCCGTCCCTGAGGATACAGAATCACTGGAGATGTGTACCAAGAGAGTACAGAATGACAGTAGAAAGTAATAACCCTGGGGTGTGGCAAGCAATTGCAAGTCAGGAAAGCAATGGGCTTTACAGTCTGAATGAATAAATGAGGCTTAGCAGGAGGCAAGAAATGGATACATTGGCATGTAGAGTTCTTCCACACCTAAGGGAGTATTGCCATAAAGCCCTTTAGGATTCATTCATTCTTCCACTCAAATGTTTATTGAGGACCTACTGTGAAAATGCTTCCAGGAGGCAGCGTGTGACCTTACTGTCTTGAGAAAAGAGCGTGTCTATTTGTCTATGGAGTGGGAGCTGCAGAAGCTCATTTTCCAGCACGAAACACACTGTCAGGGCTGCTGTGACTGTGGCTGCGCACGCATTCCTCCTTGCAAGGACAGAGTTCCTTTCGGAGAGGTTGCTTCCCGTTAAGATTTCCCCTGGAGATAGGAGCAGCAGGAACTTCCAGTGTCAATCAAATCAGCCATGGCAAAGGGAAAGTCTAGGGACTGGGTTATACATTCAGCCTAGAATGTATAACCGTCAAGAAGATATAAACACTTGGGAGGTGGAGGCCACTGGTGTCTAAGAGGCTGCTCTGGTTTACATAGTCAGCTCTAGCCAGAGGTTCATAGTGAGACACTGACTTAAAAAAAAAAAAGGTGGGTGGCCATGTGAAGTGAAGGTGTATTTAACAGAGGATAGGAAACACTGGTTTTCAAGCTACCTCATATTTGAAAAATACTTTGTTCTTTCTAAACACTTCTACATTTCATGAGTTCAAAAGTCTTTTGAAATGGTGGTTAGTTTATACCCTTTGTTCTTTTTCGGATGAGGACATTGAAACAGTAGGAACTGAACTGGATGATCTAACTTCTGGCTTGCCAGTGACAGAGGCAAAAGGAGAACTCTGGGCTCTCCCTTCCAGGCCAGTGTCATCTACAGTGAGGTACTGCTCTGCCTGTGTAATGCTATGGCAACTCAGGAGGATCACCTTTGCTGATACCATGGTCCAGCTCTAATGAACTGGGAAACAGGACCCATCTGTGTCTGAGCATTCCAAAGGATGCTCTCAGCAATGACCAAGAGTCCAAGGATGGTTTAAGATGCCTACTTTAAAAGCATACTTCAATTCTGGCAGAGAAGATTATCTATTATAAAGGATTTTCAAAAAATTTGAAATAAAATAGCCATTTTCAAAAGTATAATAGGAATACTCCAATTTTTCCTCTTTGGCAATTGCACCATTTTGCTGAATTGCTGAGTTCCCATAGGGTGGCAGGCTCAAGTATAAACTGTGACTGCAGCACTAAATGGAACAGGCAAGATTTTGGTTTGCTCATAAGGCATTTTGTTGTAGTTGAGGAAGGGTGCTAGTGAGAGTCCAAGTAAAATAACATGTCAGATATTGCTCATTGAATCAAGAAATCAGAGTAGGGAGGGTGTGTGTATGTGTGTGTGTGTGTGTGTGTGTGTGTGTGTGTGTGAAGGGGGCTTAGTACACTTCTAAATGGGATGTTTAGAGGAAGGAATCACAGAACCTTGGAACACACTTTTGTGTTATTTTTAAAAGTGACAAAACCCCATCATTAAAGTGAAATGCACCCTGACCCCTGCAGTGCACATACATATGAAACCTAGCATTTGTTTTTCAGATTAACTCCCAACTCTTTATGTACCTAAAAGATGAAGTGAATTTATGTTTTTGCAGAACTGCAAAGATGTGGAATTTAGCTATTACTAATCTCTGCTTGTTTTTATGTTTGCAGACCTCCCACTGTTTAGCTCAGTGATAAAATTCCACAATAAATTTTGATTTGAAAGTTTTGGGGCTATCACAAAAATGGGAATGACGAATGGAGCCTAGGTGATGAGGCAAGTATTTGGCGAATCTCAAAGCACTTAGAGCAAGCTTTATTAAGTGTGGCGGAATCAGATGATCATTACTGTTCATTTTTATCTGGGGTCAAACATAATTAAAATAAAACATTTTCTGCGGCTTTCCAAATTAGCTTAACAATTTATTGGTCTCCAAAGATCTTTGTAGATGGTAATCTTGGCACAGAGTTCTAAACCAGAGGGCTCTCTAGATCTGAAAAGAAATTGGAAAATAATTTGTTTTAAAACAAAACAATATACACTCCAAGAAACACCGTGAGAAAATGCTGTGACATGCTGAGAACTCAGCTGAAAGGTGATGTTAGGCTGCCTGGTGAGCAGAGGCCCCAGGGCCCATTTCTTCATGGTGGTTTAGAACTTGAAGATTTAGGAGGAAATGTCCCAGCTGCCCCCTTGTGGCCAAATGGAAGGATTTGCTTTTTTGTCTTCATAGTTTTAGGAAAACATACATTTTCCCACTGAGGCTATTCATGAACTTAAGAACAAAACAGGTAGCTGTTGGTGGTGGCGCACGCCTTTAATCCCAGCACCTGGGAGGCAGAGGCAGGCGGATCTCTGTGAGTTCGAAGCCAGCTTGGTCTACAGAGATAGTTCCAGGACAGGCCCCAAAGCTACAGAGAAACCCTGTCTCGAAAAGCCAAATAAATAAAATGCAAAAAAAGGAGAGAACAAAACAGTTCACATTTTCCTTCCCACATAAGACCATGTCTTTTGGCCAATATACACTTCTCAGCTATGCAAACGTCTGGTTCTTGGTAGGTAAGTTCAAATCGTAGCTCCTTCTATCACCTCCATTACTGAGGCTGGAGGGATGAAAGAAGAAATCCTCAAGTTTATCAAGTACTCATTTTGGAAAGAGTAAAGACTCTCTACTGAAGATACAGATATAGAAAATGACAGGCGGAACTTCAACACCTCCCGTCTAAAACTAAGCCACATGATCTACCCTAAGCACTTAGGCTTTAGTTTATACATGTATAAAAGAAGTAGCTCCAAAGCAATTTTCCTTTTAGCTCCAGAATTGTAGATTGGAGCTGACTGAACAGGTAAGCTTTTTGGTCTCTGGGATTTTCTTTTCTTTTTGGCCATGTGACTTTGTATTTAGTGAACTAAAGACCCACTGAAGATCTTACGCAATGAAAATGTTGAAAATTGCAGGGATATAGGGAGATTTGTAGGACTGCCTGTCTTCGGGCTTGTATTGCCATTAAGAGACATCGTGACCACAGCAACTCTTATAAGAAGAACATTTAATTGAGGTTGTTCGCTTACAGTTTTAGAGGTTCACTCCATTATCATTATGATGGGACGCGGCAGCATGCAGGAAAACATGACACACTTCCTCCAACAAGACCACACCTACTCCAACAAAGTCACACGTCCTAAGAGTGCCACTCTCCTTCAAGCCGACACACTGTCCTATTGATATTGTGAGACTTTTTAATTTTTTTTCACAAAATACTGAATTTATTAAGTGACTTCTATGTGCTGGGCACTATTCCAGGTGCCAGCAATACAGTATTTGGGGTGGGAGTGCACTCACGCTTTAGGTGACTCGTGGAATTCAATTATATGCTCACATAGTTCTTAAAATATGAATGGGAACTTGAATTAGCATGAATGTCCCCAAGGGTCTTTAAAGCAGAGGTCATTTTGAAGCTTAACAGAACTGCCAGGGAATAAGCTGGAATTGGGGACAGAGTCTAGAGTTGAGGGAACTGTGCCCTTTGTTGAAGGATCCTGTGAATATGTGTGTGGTCCTTGTGAAAACTACAATTCCACAGTCACTTCTATGGAAGTCCCAGTTAGTACTGTATCTTGTTAGAAATGTCTTTTCTACATTCTCTGTTCAAGTCGTAGAATGTTTCATTCAAAATATTAATTTTTTGACCAGATCACCAGCATTTTCCCTGGTTTGTTTTCTCAGTTTCTTTTATCTGCTTGGATGTATAAAGTAGAGAAACGCTCTTAAATTTGGACGTGAGAAAACCCTAACTGTACATTACTAAGACGAAAGCTGATTTTTAGGTAAATGAACAGATGTGTACACATTGTGGTCACAGTCAGTTTTCTGGATACTCCTGGTTGTCACAGAGCCCCCACCCTCTTGCCTTGCTATTCAGAACAACAAACACATCATCTACTATACACAGCTTTGTAACCATTAGACTCGGGTTAGATAGAGCATTTGAACTCCCTTCAACTTGGCAAGAAGAGCAGCCTGGAGTCCAATGATTAGTTTTAGGGTGGTGTTTGGGGAATGACAAAGTCTTTCAGAATCATTCAGGGCATTCCAAGGGGAACTGGGGAGTGGTTGAGATGGCTTGTGTGCTTCTGGGAATGCTTGAGGAGAGAGATTAGAGGAGGAAAATGCTTGTTAAATTCCACTTAGAGATCTGAAACACAATCAGCACCACTGCAGGTTCATAATAAAGTGGAATGATAAAAATAAAAGCTGGTGATTTTTTTTTTCCATTCCTAGTTAATACAAGTGAGTTAAATGGAACCATCAAGGTGAAACAAAATGTATACTGTAAAGGGTTGCTGAGGAGGGGTACCGACACTCCCTCTGGATGTATGCTATAAAGAGAGGGCTTACTGGGGAGTAATGCCTGGTTAAAGATCTATCTGTCCGGGAAACCTCTAGATATAAGATATGTAATAGTTTTGTGCAAATGGTGACAACAAGGATGGCTTTCTTGCGTGGCTCACGTAGAGAAGAAGTGAAGGAGGCAGCGTGAAGACTTAGGTAGGACATGGAACCGAGGGCAGAGCATGGCAGGCAGTAGTTTCTGGGCTCTGTGGTTTTAGGTAAATTCTTGATTCTCTTTCTTCAGGGAGCAGAGAAAGCCCTGAGTGAGTGAAGTCCTTGAGTGACGTATGTGTTGACCTGAGCCAGGTCACATCAAAAGTCCCAGATCCTTGTGGTCCCATGGAGAGAAATGGCAAAGCCTCTCATGGGGGGCTGAGTGCAAGTGTTGGCATTGTGTGCAGAAAATGTTCATCATAGCTCCTCCACAGATGCTTATGGCCTGAGCTGTTCCCCACTGAGACTGCATCCCCCCCAGACAAGCCAAACCTGCCTCCTTTGATCCAGCTGGGTACCTTAAACCCTGCCTCCCTGTTCATCTGTACGCCACAACCTGTCTGTTCACTCTATGTCAGAAACACACTGAGCTTCTGAGGTGCTTGCAGTTCCTCCAGCCAAGAGAACACAGGCCCTGGTCCCAGCTTTGTATCTGTGTCCCTTTTCTTCATTCCCTTGCTACCCCAGTTATCTCTAGAGTTATTTCCACACTTGTAAATCAAGCCCTTTCTTTCTTAATAGGCATGACCAGAGAAGGTTCCAGGCCTTCCTCATGCTGTTCTTTCCCAGAGAATTTCACAAGATATATGACTACTCTTCAAGGCCTAAATACCTAAAAGAAGAGAACAAATTGTTTGAATGTTATCCTTCAAGTTAAGAAGTATGTGAAAATTGAGATTCCTTATTCTAGTTACACCAAGTAAAGGATGCATTTAACAATGAAAGCACTTGAGTATTTGCCCCAGTGCCGACACGAAAACTTCCATTATAGGACTTAGGTGTTAGGATGTTCAGATTTATAATTCTTACACATCCGGCTAGAAGACTTCCCAAGAGTCCTCTCTGCTGGTTGTGGTTTGAAGGTGGTTGTCAATTATGTTTTACACAGACTCTTTCTTAGGTTCCTTGTTCTTTAATGCCATTCAAATATTTCAGTCATTGAGTGCATAGCAATGAGCATAGCTCTTGTGTCTTTGTGGCTAAGACAGGCTTTGCTGCATTGTCTATTTCTATAACACAAGCTCAAATGAGCATTCAGATGGCAAGTGAAGCAGGCCCTACCAAACACGACCATGGTGTGGAGACTGGTGAGCTTGAGAACTGAGTCCAGAAAGTAGTTGTTAATTAACGTGTGCTGCCCCATTAGCCCTCCCCACGTTTTGTGTGTCAGAAACAGAGATTCAAAGGCAGTCTCTCTCCCTATCTCTGTATGCATTTGCCCATGTTTATACATTTGTGTGGAGGCCAGGGCCCAAGCCCACTGTTGTTCATCAGGTACCTTCTACAGGGTTTCTCACTGGTCTGGGACTCACCTAGTAGGAGGGCTGGCTGGTCCCAGTGGTCTGCTTGTGTCCTCGTTGCTGCAGTTCGAAGCACATACTCCTTCCCGTAGGTATTTATTTATGTGGGTTTGGGAGCTGTCCTCACGTCCTCATGCTTCCAAGGCAAGTACTTTACTGACTGAGCTGTCTGCCAGCCCTCACCTGATTTTAAAAACAGCATGCAAACCAAACGGAGCCCAGTATCTAAGGCTTATCACTAATGCAACCCCTTCTCTTCTCTCTCTTGCCTGGCATCTCTAGTCTGGAGTTAGATAATCACAGTTGTATCACTTATTAGCAGTGTGCCCTTGGCAAGAACTTAGCTTCTTATCTATAAAGCAGAGCTCAGGAAGCAATTACAGTGTTTGGAAGGATAACCAGATAAGTTAAAGCATTTAGAATGAGGCCTGGAGTGTAGTGGGCACAGATGGAATGTTTAATATCGTCACAATCTCCTCGCGTTCTCTCACTAAGCGACCACACCCCTCTTCCTGTGAGGTCTGGAAAGAGAGAAGAAAGAGAAAGGGAACTGAAGCTTTGTTGCTTTATTGAGTACTGACTACATGCCCAGATTCCCCGGTACCATTTCCTCATTTAATTCGCACGCAGACTCCCCAGGCACAGTTCAGGTCCACCTTACTTATGGATAATAGACCTATAGGAATTGGTTCATGGTAGAGTTGGCATTTAAATTTATTTTATTTTTTTACAATGAATTTTATTTTATTTATTTTAATTAATTAGTTTATTTTTAAATTTCATTTTACATTCCAACCACAGTTCTCCCTCCCACCCCTCCTCACACACCCTCAGCCTCCACTCCCCCAGTCCACCTCCCATCTACTCCTCCCAAGGGACCAGGATCTATCCCTGGTGCATGGGATAGTTTGTTGGAGCCCATTCCCTACATGCACTGCTCAGCCTCAATGCAGGAGGGAGGAGCTTGGTTCTGCTCCAACTTAATGTGCCAGACTTTGTTGACTCCCCTTACCTGTTGGGATTTAAATTTAGATGGATCTTATTCCAGATGCATCCTTTTGTCAGAAAGCTAGCCTTTCTTGAAACAGGGAAGGTTTTTTGTTTGTTTGTTTGCTTGCTTTGTTTTTGTTTGTTTGTTTTGATTTGATGTCTGCTGAGAACTCTTCCATAAGGTCATTTATTGGTAGTTGACTTTTAAATTAATCCATGTGGGTCCAGATTACTAGGGAGAACTGTGCTATCAAGAACCCATTACCCCTACCAGGAAGGCCCAGGTTTCTTGATAGGGGAAGGTCTCAATGCACACACTCCACCAGCTCAGTTGCTTTCAGTGGAATGAGGAGAGTGGATGAGAAGCTGTCAATTTGGGAGGATCTGGACAGGGTCTGTGATGATAGATTTGCCAAGAATCTGCTCTGATTACCACTTTTGATGCCAAGATGTTACAAACCTTTCCTTCTGCTCCAAAAGTTTCTTAAGGAATGTAATTTGCATGGATGGGGGTAAGTATGGAGTTAAGCAGATAGGAGGAAGAAGGGAATGACAGTGGGCCCACGTCTGCAGCGATCAAGAGAACAGAGATAGGAAAGACAAAAGCCAGGAGAAACCTCTATCAGATTCACAAGGTGACCTTTAGGCAAAAGTATGTTCCCAAACAAGGATAGAAAAACCAAACTTAAGCAAACCAATCCATGGGCAACCATTCCTCTGGAAAGTCCCTTTGCTCATCAGGTCCCTCCTGAAAACAGCTTTTGCTTTTGGAAGGTGGATAGAAGATATGGAAAGTTTATATCAAAGAAAATTTGCTGAGATAAATTATACCTAGGCTTTCCAGTTGGAGTGTATGTCACACCCATCTGTAACTTGGAAACAGTAAAATGGGTAAGACAGCCTTAGCATGTGTGTGTGTGTGTGTGTGTGTGTGTGTGCTCATGTTGCATGCAAGAGTGTATGGAAGCCAGTGGATAATCTCAGGTATTGTTCCTCAAACACCATCTGCCATGTTTTCTTGTGTTTATTTAGACATGGTCTCTTGCTGGTCTGGAGTTCACCAAATAAACTGGGCTGGCTGAGCAGTTCCCCCCAGGGATCTGCCTGTCTCCTACTTTCCCAGCACCAGGATTATAAAGGCATGCCATCACACCCAATACATTTTTTAATTCTTTGAGAATTTGATGCACTATATTTTGATAATATTTACTCCCCGGTCCCCTATCTCTTCCCAGACACATCCCTATCTCTTTGTCTGCTCAATTTCATGTTCCTCTCCTTTTTCAGACAGGAGCTTTGGGACTTGCACTGGCCCAGGCTGGCTCACAGGTGACCCTATGGGACTAGTCCAGATGCAGAGTGGCACTGCCCTGATTTCTTTGGAGCTAGGGTTGAGCATCTGAATGAATGAATGCATAGCAAGTGAGCTTTGGTTGTTTGAATTCAGCGCTCACAACATGGAGAGTTGGGGAACTACAGCATGGTACTTCTCTGGTTTTCAATTTTCTTATCTGTGCAATGAGAATGATCTTAAAAGCTACTACACATCGGGGGGATGACTAAATGAGGTTTGTTATGTGTATGTGTGTGCTTCTTTTGGTTACAGTTTGGTGTTTGTTTCTTCTTTTTGGTCATGGTTTTATTTTGTTTTCTTGTGTTTTGGGGATCTTATTGTACTGGTATTTTGTTTTTTTTGAGAAAGAACTTAAAGTTGGATGGGTAGGGAGGGGGAGAGGATCTGGAAGGACTTGGGAGAGAGGAAGAATATGATCAAAATATTTAAATTTAAAAATTGTTTTAATAATAAAAATATAATAAAAATTGAACAGAAACAACAACAGTAAAATAACATCAGGTTTATAAAAATAAGAATGGCTCACCGTTCTTTCTGAAAAATCAAATGGGTTTGTTACTTCTGTCACATTTGAAATGTTTCATGTTACTAGATATGGATGTATTTTAGATAATCTTTGTCTTATTTTTAAGATGAAATTTCAAATCTCTTACTATATTCTACCTTTTGCTTTAAATTACTCATACTATTTGATTGCCAGATATTTTATCTTTTAGCAAGCAAGTCTTAATTTCTTTTTAGTTTCTTTGTCTTCAAATCTCATGTAAATATTGCTACAACTTTTTAAACATTTATATGGTTTATTCTCAGATTAAACCTATTTGTTATTGCAAAAAAGAGCAGATAGCCACATTTCCATGGAAATAATGTTTTAAGAAATGACTCTGTGAATAGTGCTTGAGATATCACAATACCTGATTGCAAGTTGCACTACAGAGCCATAATAACAAAAACAAGTTGATGCTGACATGTAAATCATTTGTATAGTAGAATTCAGAACCCAGATGTAAACCAGATGGCTGGTCACCTGATTTTAGACAAAGACGCCAAAAATATGACTTGGGGAAAAGATAATCTCTTCAACAGGTGGTGCTGGGAAACTAGACATCCATATGAAGAACAATGAAACTACACATTTACTCTCTCTCTCTATGATAGTTTTAATGAAAATGGGCCCCATAGGCTCATAAGGAGCGTCACTATTAGGAGGTGTGCGGCTTTGTTGGGACAGGCATGACCATGTTGGAGGAAGTGTGTCACCAGGGGTGGGTTTTGACATTGTCAGACCCAATGTCATGCTCTCTTCCTATTGCCTGCCAATCTGGATTTAGAACTCTTGGCTCCTTCTCCAGCACCATGTCTGCCTGCACACTGCCATGCTTCCCACCATGACCATAAATGGACTAAACCTGTAAACCTGTAAACCAGACCCAATGAGATGTTTCACTTTGTAAGAGTTACCATCATCATGGTGTCTTGTCAAATCAAAATTAATCAAAGATCCCAATGTAAGACATGAAGCTCTGAAACCATAAGAGAAAAATGTAGGAAAAGCTTCATGATGTATGGATGGGCAAGAACTTCCTGAATAGAAAGCCAGTAATTCAGTAAATAAATCCAGCAATTAATCAATAGAACCACATGAAATTAAAAGTCTGTGTAGCAGAGGAAGCAGTGGAATGGAAAGGGGGCTTATAGAATGGGATAAAGATCCTTGCTAGCAACACCTCTGATAGAGTACTAATATCTAGAATATACAGAAAACTCAAAAAAAAAACTACACAAAAAGCAACCCCACTTAATAAATGGACAAATGAACAGATAATTCTCAAAAGATGAAACACAAGTTGTCAGTAAACATGATAAAATGTTTAACCTCAGTAGCCATCAGAGAAATAGAAAAAATACCTTGAAATTCCTTGTCATCCCAGTCAGAATGGTATTCATTAAGAAAATGAGGATGTGGACCAAAGGAAACCCTTCTATACTGTCAGTGTGACTATAAACTGTAAGTAGGTCACTGTAGAGGTTTTCTAAAAAAAGAAAAAGAAAAAAAAACAATAAAACTTACATATATCCAAGTCATACCATTCTGGGGTATTTATCCAAAGGGCTCCAGGTCAGCATACCTAAGAGATTCTTGTCAATTGCTTATTGTAGCACTATTCACAGTTGAGGAGTGGATAAAGACATTTTGGTATGTGAGCACAATGGAACTTTTAACCACAAAGAAGAAAGGAGTTATATTATTGTATAAAATAGACACAACTGGAAATAGTCATCAGGTAAATTAAATTAGGCTCAGAAAGACAAATATGTTTTATCTAATTTGGGGTTTCTCAATTTTATATAGATACATGAAATCATGTGTGTGGCTATCACAGAAAAGTAGAAGCAAATCTGTCTAAAAAACAAGGCAACTAATGGAAGTGATGGGGCAGAGAGAGGAGGGTAGATGGGAGTGGGGGAATATGCTCAATGCACGATATAAACATGTTCAAAGTGTTCTTATAGAAGACTGAACTATGTGTTCCCCACCACTACCCTATGGTAAGAGGAGGCGAGCGGCTGTGTTCCCAGCACCCAGCTAGCTTAACCCCCGAAATAATTACACAGAAACGCTATTCATTTAAAACACTGCCTGGCCCATTAGTTCTAGCCTCTTATTGGCTAACTCTCACATCTTGATTCAACCCATTTCTAATAATCTGTATGTCACCACGAGGTCATGGATTACTGGGAAAGATTCAGCGTGTTTGACCTGGCAGCTTTATGGTGGCTCTCTCTGCCTGTCTTCTTCCCAGAATTCTGTTCTCTTTTCCCTGCCTATCTAAGTCCTGCCCCATCAAAAGGCCAAGGCAGTTTCTTTATTCAACCAATGAAAGCAACACATAAACAGAAGAGCCTCCTACAGCACTACCCTCTATTTCAAGTATGGAAGTCTAAACTCCCAAGTGATTGCGTTTGGAGATTGGACCTTTGAGAGATATTTGGGACTCACTCATGTGTTTACAATGTTGGTATCCAGATGGTGCCATTGTTGTGGAAGGTTCTGGAACCTTTAAGAGTTGGGGCACTGCTTTAGGAAATGAGGCACAGAGGAATGAGCCTTGAGGCTTGGTAACCCAGCACCGATAGCTGCCTACTCTCTGCTTCCTGAATACAAATCCAGTATAAACAGCTGCCTCACGCTTTTGGTGCCATGCTCTCCTTACTTGACAGACTACATTATTAACGTTAGAACAAGAAAAACACTTCTTCCCTTAAGCTGCTTCTTGTCGGGTATTTAATGATAGTAAGGAGAAAAGTAACTAACATAGGAAGTTGGTATTAGAATAGGACTGTTCCATGATAACTCAAATTTATGGATTAGAAGATAGCTTGCAGTAGAAAAACAAAAATATTTAAAATTTTGGGCTAGAAAGGCTCTAAAATGCTATAAACATAGCTTAATGTACATTCTTCTCGGGGTTTAGAAGGCTAGAGCACTGAGAAAAATGTGGAATGAGGAGGTCCAGCTTATGAGGTTTCAGAGGGGAACACAGACTCCACGGGCACACAGATTAGAGACCATGTTTGTATTCTGTCACAGAATCTGACTACATTTTCCCTATGTTCTTAGAATTTGAATATAGCTGCATTTGAAAGCAATGAAATAATCTGTGGAGGAAATTGAAAGGCATGATTGCATTCAGGCTGCCTCATGGTTATTGCTAACTGTTCTGTTCCAGGTCTACATGAGAAAAACTAATACGTGGAGTAAAAGGATACAAAAATGTAAAGTGTGATGAGGAATTGGAAGCAAAGCAGGAGTGGAATGAAAACAAAAATGAAATTTATGCCCTGGCAACGCTGAAGCAAGAATAGGCAGCCATTATATGGCGGTTCTGTTGAACTTGTCCATATTGGGTTTAATGGTCTATGTTGATGAGGACGACTGACCAGGTCTCTTTCTCAAGAGGGCACCAGATTTCATTACAGACGGTTGTAAGCCACCATGTGGTTGCTGAGAATTGAACTCAGGACCTTTGGAAGAGCAGGCAGTGCTCTTAACAGCTGAGCCATCTCTCTAGTCTCAAGGCAGGAGTGAAATCAGTTGTAATTATTAGAAATTGGCACTATTAAAACCTAGGGCTTTGTACGGGGACAAAATGTACCCTGAAGGTAAGAGCAACGTTACTGAAGGCACCATCTTGTTTAATGTGAATTCACTTGAGAATAATAAGCCTAAACTGAGGATCCACTAAAAGGATTCCCTACTCCATGAGCACCACCAAGGGTAGTGTTTCACCAAAGTCAAGGTACATAGGCTCCTACATCGTTGCTCCTATGTGGTCAGGCTACATCTCAAGTTGACAGCAGAACTTGGTAACATCATTTATGCGATACTGGTTTTGAAGGCTAGAAAGATGTAAGACGCTTCTATTAAAGTTCCTGAAAGCTGCCTAGACCAAGCAATGCCAGAAAAAGGGTCTTGAAAGGTCATTGTGTGAAGTTATGTGGGTAAAGCCATTGCAATGGAGATCCCAGAATTTTGGAGATAGCAGGCAGGGCCATAGGATTTCCATCCAGGAAAGCTTCAGGCTTGGGGTAGAGTTGGTCCAGACAGAGGCTTTGTGTGTTGCATGAGACAAAACTGGAAGGGTAGTGCTACTCAAGACCATTGGATGATTCTATCATGAGCCCCAGATGGCAAGAGTGGAGCTGTAGGATTTGGTATTTTCCTTGTTGTTTTTTTTTTCTTTTGTTGTTTAAGCCATACAGAGTATAACATTTTGCTAGGGTACTCTAAAACGCTAATATGCTGGGGTGCTTTCTGCCTTATGAATTTTGGATATAATTCAGAAAAGTAGATGCTAAGGAGTCTTAGTATTACTATCAAAAAAGAATGATAACTTTGTTTCTTTGTAGTAACTTTCCTTATATTGTCATTAAAAACTCTCCAAATCTAATTGCTCGGCATGTATAGGAGATAAGAATTGAGGGGTAGCTAAGTCATTGCTTATCAACTTTGTTTTTATTGGTTAATTTCTGTATCTCTGTTTTGAGTGACAGTCTTCCAAGTCAATCAACTGTCATACTGTCAAGTTTCGCTATACCCCATTGCAAAAGAATTATCCCATCTAGGCTTGTTGACTGTTTACACCTGCTTATAGAGAGATGGCAGACTACTATGACTCTCACCTGAGTATCCAGGCGCTCCTTACCACATGTTATATGAAACTCTGTCTTAGTTAAGTGAGGGAGGTGCTAGAGTATATAGGCTGAAGGAGACCAGGAGAGAGGGACTCTATGTGTGAAAGTACAGGAAAACTTTTATCCCTGCTGCATAAAGGCTTTCAAGGTGCAGCCTGTTGGGGGAGGATCATCACATCCCTGTAAGTAACCCCTTGCCAATGCTCTGTAAGGAATAAACTCATTTATTCTTCAGAGTGATCTTTGGTGGGATTGTGCCTTGATTGTCATTATAACCTTAGAAGATGGGATAGATGTTGCTATTTCCCCTTAGGAAATCTTTGGGTCCATACATATTTATATAATAACAAAAATGGTAGACTTGAGAGGTGACTCTATTGTTAAACAACAAGCCATGGGCACAAGGTGTGTGTGTGTGTGTGTGTATGTGTGTGTAAGAGAAAGATAGACAGAAAGAGACAGAGACAAAAGGACAGAATATAAATCTTTTTAAAAAGCAACAAAAGGGAGTCAAACATTGTCCCACATTCAGTTATGCAAGAGAGTAAAGCAGTCTTAGTAGCTCGTGTTCTGTGCTGTTTGTCTTCAGAGCACCCTGATCCTTGGGCTTTGGACAGTATCTCCCACATGTGTTTCCCATCAGTGTGGTAAATAAAAGTGCACAGATTCTATTTTCTTCTGTAATTAGCCCAGGATGGGTGTTAGTGTGGGAAGGAGGGAGACACTTATTTGTTGACAGAAGTTTCTGTCCTGTCCAGTCCTGCAGCCATTCAGTCCCAAAGAAACACACAGAGGTCTACATTAATTATAAACTGGTTGGCCTATTAGCTCAGGCTGCTTATTAACTCTTACATTAACCCATTATTCTTGTCTGTGTTAGACATGTGGCTTGGTACCTTTTATCAAAGAGGCATTCTCATTTTGCTTCCTCTACATCTGTGTGACAACTGCAGACTGAGCCTGTTCTCTTCCCAGAACTCCCCTGTTTTTGTTGTCCCATCTATACTTCCTGCTTGGTCACCTCACCTATACTTCCTGCCTGGCTACAGGCCAACAAGCATTTTATTGAACCAATACAAGTGACAAATCTTTACAGGGTATAAGACCATTTTCCCACAGCACTTATAAGTTGAAAATTAGACTGGACATGTGACACTGGGTTAAGTTGCTCAAACTAACTGTAGTCAAAAATTCCTTCTGGATTCCCTCTCCCACTAAAGTTTCCTGATTTATAAGTAGATTACCCAAGACTTTATGTATCTCTAATTGCCTAGTGCCTAATTACATTAACAAATCATATTAAAATATCATTATTAGCCCAAAATTTATAAGTAGAAGGAAAAGGCAAACTCAGGTACCTCTAGTTATGTTATGAACAATATTTTCTCATGCCAAATAGCATTTTAGGAAAACCAGGCATGATATAGGATGTCCTTCTGTATATATGTTGCTTTTATTGGTTAATAAATGAAGCTATTTTGGCCAATGGCTTAGCAGAGCAAAGCCAGGTAGGAAATCCTAACAGAGATAAAGAGAGAAAGTAGGCAGAGTCAAGGAGATGCCATGTAGCTGCAGAAGGAGGCAGATGCCATGTTGCTACCCAAGAAGCAAGAGGTAACAAACCACGAGCCTCGTGGTAAAATACAAAATAATAGAAATGGTTTAATTCAAGGTGTAAGAGCTAGCTAGAAATATGCCTGAGTCATTGGCCAAACAGTGTTGTAGTTAATATAGTTTCTGTGTGATTATTTGGGTCTGGGTGACTGGGAAATGAAAGAGCAGTCTCTATTTACACAGACAAGTGAATCATTTGTTATAGGTACCTTTAATAGCTAGTCTTACTTTGCTTATAAAAGACATCATATATAGCTGTGATGGGAAGAAAAGCCTGCCAAGTTCTTTTATTATTATTATTATTTTATTACTTTAAAAAATACCAATCCAAATTATCACTCCCTCACCTCCTCCCACTCCCTCTCTGTACCCTCCTACACCTCCCTCTCCAATCCTAAGAGAGGACAAGGCACCCTGTCCTGTGGCAAGCCCAAGGCTTACTACATCTAGGTTGAGCAAGGTATACATCCAAAGAGAATAGGATCCCCAAAAGCCAGTACATGCAGTAGAGAAAAATCCCAGTGCCACTGTCAGTGGCCCCTCAGTCTGCCCCAACTGTCAACCACATTCGGAGGGACTAGTTTGATCCCATGCTCGTTAACTCCCAGTCCAGTTGGAGTTGGTGACCTCCCATTAGCTCAGGCAAACTGTCTCAGTGGGTGAACCCCTCATGGTCCTGACCTCCTTGCTCATATTCTCACTCCTTCCACTTTTCAACTGGGCCTTAGGAGCTCAGTCCAGTGCTCCGATGTGGTTCTCTGCCTCTGTTTCCATCTGTTGTTGGATGAAGGATCTATGGTGATATTTAAGATAATCATCAGTCTGATACTGAATGGATGATCAGTTCTCATACTGTTAAGTAGTCCATACCACATACCTCAGCAGTCTCACTCCTAGTTATTGGCTCAAGAGAAATAAAGACTGACAGACATAGTAAAACAGGCATACATGTAGTTATAGCATCTTTACTCATAGTTAACAAAAATACAAACCCCCTTGAGTTTTTCAACGGGAAAGAGGACAAACGGTTCACATACAATAGACAGATTGCAGTGGAAGGAAGCTGACAGTACAACAGGTTCTTGAATTTTAAAGGCATTTTGATGACAGAAAAGTCATGTGACAAAGGCTCTAAGACATTCTTGAAAAGGTAAAACCAAAGGGACATCACAGACCCAACATTTGCCAGTGCCTCAAAACAGTAGAGGATGGTGATTGGACTGTAGTGATGGTTGTCTGAGTTTATACATTCAGTAAAATTCAGAGAGCTGTCTATCAGTAATACATTTACATTCTACTGCTAATTTAAACATAGTTCTTCAAAAAGAATTTAGCTTCAGAAGGATAGGAAAAGACGTGTCTCGGGAATATAGAGCCATTTTCTCCTCCTCCTCTCTCCTCCTCTTCTTTTCTTTTTTTTTTTTTTAAATCAGAATTTCTTGTGTAGCCTATGCTGGTCTTGAACTCTTGCTCCTCTGCCTCCCTCTAAAGTGCTGGGATTTCAGGTGAGTATGAATGCTGGTCCATGGTAAGCAGGGAGGTTCTGTGTGTGGGCTGAGGGGAACGTCTGGACAGGCAGAAAATGTCAGGAAGGCATTTGACTCTGCTCACTGTGCTGTAGGCAGGGACGGAGAGAGCAAGTTTAGACTTTCTCATGCTTTCGTTTACAACCCCAAATCACAAGACAGACAAGTTAACAACCAATACCTCTCATTTTTTTCATGTCTCTAGTCCTCACCATTTATTAGTTTTTAATCTCTACTACATTTCAAGTTAAGCTGCATCTGGACTGTGAGACTGAGCTGCCTGGGAGGGGAAGCAATTGGGTCAAAGCGGGTGTGCACCTTCCTTACACTGCACATCAGCGCTTCCTAGCCACCATCTGAAACCAATTTGTTGTATGTAATTTACTCCATAAAGTTGCTGGAATAAACAATACATGCAAAGCTCCTCAGATGTGAATTCAGCCGGGACTTGCCTGGCTGCATGTGATTTCAGCACTCAGCACTTTCAGATGCCATCCCACACGTGGGGTGTCATGTGGATTCTCAGAAGCGCTATTATTTATGAATTAGGATATTCGTGTGGTGGTTTGTTATCTGTGACTGATGTTTATGTGGTCCATGTATCGCGTTCCTAAATTGCTCTTACGGCAGATCAATGAGCTGGTAATGAGGAACAGGACATGTCTACTCTGTCTCTGGCTTGAAGATGCATAGGAGGATTAGGAATTGTTTGGTCAAATGTGTGACACGTTACAACACTGTGGTTCATCACTTGCCCAGAAATGAACAGCACCTCATATGGCACGCTTTCCACAGTGACAGTTACTTACAGGGTGTGGCCCATCTGCACTTCTGCTATGTAGATGCTGAAGCATCCCACCCAGTTCCTCAAGCCTTTCTGCCATACAGCTGCTGCCCGGAGCCTCGTAGGTCACTCATGACATAAAGGAATAGGACAGCCTTCTCCAGACACTTCACAAACTTCCTTGAAGTCTTTAAGACAGGCCTCACACCACATATTCCAGCTTGCATTTTGCTTCTGATGGAGAGGGGCCATGAGAGAGATATCCCAAGTAGCTTCTAGATCTCTTTCTTGCCCAACTCCGTATTTTCACTTTGTCTTCATAACTAAATCAAAGCGGTGGAATCAGAGATTTTCCTCCTGAAACCTCAAGCACCACGACCCCTTTAAGATGGACAGTATAAATTATTTAGGATATTTTAGAATGCTGACTGGTTCTAGAATTGTCTTTTGTGTTTCTCCCCATAGTGAAAAGGTTTTCTTTGCTGTGGGCATCTTCTTGTGATGGCACACAGTTTTCTCTTATGTTACATTTTTGGAGTCTGTCAGATTTCACTTTATTCAGAAATATTTTCAGAACATTTTCTAGGTACAGAGCACTGTTCTAGGTACTGAAAAAGTGAGTCAAAGTCTCGGAATTTGTGGAGTTGGCATGGGGGCAGGGAAGAGAACAAAAATGAAATAGAAAATTATTTCAGAACATGTTATGTTGGGAGGAAAATACAGCATGCAATAAAATAGCGATGTAGGGTTGGAGAGAGTGCGTTAGTTTAGATAGCAGACAGTCATTGGAGGAATATGGAAGAAGGTGACTTGAGCTGAATTAGAAGCAAGAAACACAAAGATTGAACACAGAAACCCATGGCTATTTATCCATTAGGTATTTCCATTTGAAAGAATAGAAATAGGAATTACCTTGCTCACTATTTTTCTTCTTAAAGCCTTGGAAAAGTGAGTCTGTGTTTCTAAAGAGAGATCTGCTTCTGCGGACATCACCTTCTGTGAAACTGGGGTAGCTTTGCCTCTGCTTCTGTTTCAGGCACTGACTGGAATTGAGAGGGCCGGGGGAGAAAGGGCCAGAGTGGTCCTTCTGCTTCCATATCCTACGGGCTGAGGTTCCATAGTGGCTTCTTCTTTGACTTAAAGGCCTCATTGTTCTAATTGTGGTGACCACTCTCCCCTGCCCCAGGGACTAGTTTATGCTACTTAATTAGAAGGCCTGGGACCTTCAAATTTTCCTGGTCCCCTAACCCTGCCTTCATTTCTGCAAAGCGTCTTTTAGAATGGGTTGTCAGGTCCCATATGGACCTTTGGTTAGTACAGGGAAGAAATAGTATCACATAAATTGACCAGGGTAGATATTCTTTAAAACATGTGATGGTATAGATGGTAAACAGACTTTATTTTATTAAAATTTATAGGGACTTTTAGGATACTAACCAGGAGAATATCATAACCCCAAGCCTTCTTTTAAGTAGATTATTGTGGTCCACCTGGCCCCAAGCAACCCTGGTGGGTGGGTGTCACTGCGATGAACAGAATGTGGTGGAGAGATGGGAGAAGAGAAGCAGAATGGTTTGTGTATTGTGCATGGGAGTGGAACTGAAGACCCAACCACAGTGAGAAACAAGTTGATGTAGGTGACCTGTGCTGCCATGATGGGGCATGGCGATGTTGGCGAGAGCTGCAGTTGGGGTCCGTGTTGATGTCTGTGTCCCGTGTTATCACTGAGGGCCATACGGATGTCCAAGGTCTGGGTTACCACCTGCGGCCATGTTCATGTCTGAGGGCCATGCTGCTCTGAGAGGCCTGCAATACCAAGCAAGGCCATGGCAATATTCAGGCCCAAGCTGCAGCTGAGGACCATGTCTGAGTCCATGGTGCTACTGCAGCCAGGGTGTGTGATGATGTCCGTAGGCTAGGCCATTGGAGAGCTGGCCCTGCTGGCCTGTGCACTGGAGACCTGATCCTGCCCCCTTACCAGTCAACTCAGCAGAGAGCAGCAGCAGCTCCAGAATCCAAACGGGCCACAATGAGATCAGTGAGCAGAAAAGCATGGGAGAGCTGGCTCAAAGACCCTTGGTGACATTGCAAAAGCTGCCCTCCGCACTCTCTGGCTACTGCGATGGAAGGCTGTCCCTGATGACATGGGCACAGGAGAGCTGGTCCTGACCCTCACCTGAGGGGGATGCAGTCTCAGTGGAGAACCAACCTCATCATCTCAGCTACTGTCCAGGCCCACATCCAGAGAGCATTGAGTGGGTCCACCCCAACATCTACCCCATCAGTGACCTGTTGGAGTGTGTGCAGGGACTGGTCCTGCTCTAAGCAACAGCAGGAGATCTGAGAGGAGTTTTGGTGAGGGTCCAGTATTGACAGTATACCAGAAGCCAGAGGCCTTGAACCAGACCAATAACACATTACACAATGAACACTTACAAGGCAAGATGGCATGCTGAGAGAGACACTGCAGCTCTCAAGGCTGCTGTGATAAATGAATATGTGACAGAAAGGTGGGAAACATGGAGGAGTGAATTATTTTTAATTAATTTTTACATTTTCCTTTGGCATGGTGGGGAGAGGCTACAAGGGTAAAGGGCGGACATGGAAGTACTGGAAAAGCAATGGGAATGAGGTGTTGATGTGAAATTACCGAAGAGTCAATTGAAGGAATGGTGTCACTTTGGGGTCTTGTCTCTGCTGCTGGATGACTGGGAACTCAGCAATGGTCACAACTGTATTGGTCTTGCTGAGCGAAAATCTATGCTATGTCAAGAATAGTCACCATTACCTTCACTGTGGGCTCTCTGCACATGAGCACAAAAATCAGGCAATGAGAAGGATGGCTGGGGGAGGAGACTGATTTGTATTCATAAGCCAGTCTTGATAATAAACCATCCTTTCTAGTCACCCATCTGTCTGCTATGAATATGTTTTATTACCACTGGTTAATAAAGAAATTGCTTTGGCCCATAGCGGGGCAGAATATAGCTAGGCAGAAGAACTAAACTGAATGCAGGGAGAAAGAAGGTGGAGTTATATAGATGTCATGTAGCCACCCAAGAAGAGGACATGAGGTAACAAACCATAAACCTCATGGCAAAATATAAAATAATAGAAATGGGTTAATTCGGTATGTAAGAGCTAGTTAAAATATGCCTGAGCCATTGGCCAAGCAGTGTTGTAATTAATAAAGTTTTTGTGTGATTATTCAGTTCTGAGTGGCTAGGAAAAGGAAGCGCGGTCTCCATTTACAGATATTTTCACTATTCTTTGTTTTGTCTGAAGAGGTATATCCTCATGCTTTTTAAATTTATTAAAACATTTTAAATCCTCTCTCTCTCTCTCTCTCTCTCTCTCTCTCTCTCTCTGTGTGTGTGTGTGTGTGTGTGTGTGTGTGTGTGTGTGTGGTTAGAGCATTCATGCCACTGCACAGATATAGAAGTCAGAGGACACATTTTGGTAGTCTATCCTTCTACCATGTGATCTGGGGGTTAAATTCAGGTTGTCAGGTTTTTTTGTGCCAAATATTTTTATCCTCTGAGACATTGTGCTATGACCTCTTCATGATATTTTTTGAAATTCCTTTTCAAAATTGTTACTTTTAAATTTATGTTTTACTTTTATTTGTGTGTGCACGGCACATGTCTGTGGAAACCAGAGGAAGACAATGTATTTCCTGGAGTTGAAGGTATAGACAATAGTGAGCTGCTCCATGCGTGTGCTGAGAACTGAACTTGGATCCACTGGAAGAGCAGAAAATTCTCTTAATCTTGGAGCCATTTTTCCAGTCTTCAACAATTTTCAGTCCTGTCCATTAGCCAAATAATTAGCCACAATCAATAACTGGCATACAATCACACACCTGGTCATTTCTCCATCTAAGCAAAGTACATAGAAGTGAGTATATCACTCAAAGTTCTGCCCATTGGGAAGATAGTCTTTCACTATTGGCACAAAGATGGGCCACAAGGGGTGCTGAAAAAGGGCAGGAGTTACATTCCTAAGTGAGGAATATATTTCCACTTCCAAACACAAAGAGACTCACTTGGTATTGTATCTCTTTCTTGATTGTAGGATGGACCAGATGTTTGGCTTAAATTTCATCTTAGAAGGGATTCATCTTAGATGGTCTTAATATGCCCCAATGACACGGGACTCCTAAAATTTCCCTACATGAAATGGAAACCATGTGCATTTTTCTTGCATTTACTTTCTACCTTATGAAATACAAATGTCTTAGCAATGAGCATGCAATAGTTGTTGCTTATCACTCACTAGGTCCAAGGATCACCATATTACCAATTTAAAGGTTGAGTATCCTATCTTGTGGACTGGCTATGTGACTAAAGTTCTATCCATCCAGATTATAACAAAGGGTTGAAGAGCTGATATACCTCTGGGAAAGGAAGGTGAAGGTAGATTGATAACCTTGTCACCTAAAAGCAACTGCTCCGGGCAAACTTTGCTAACAAGTATCTGGAGAAAGGAATTTGAAAACCAGTAACTGCATACCTGGCAGGAAATGTTTTAATTTGCTCAAACATTGAAACCACATCTGATATAGCAGTTGCAATTATAGTTATCATCTGGTCAAGTTTAGAGCCCACTGTCAGCCTCCAAGATCCACCTGTGGAGCCATCACAATGTGTCCAGCATGTGTACGACCTGGGCGTAGTTATACAACAAGCTGCACACTTCCTCGTATATGATAGTGTCCCACTAAATAAAGCACACTATTTTTTTTTCAAGATTGTTTCTCCTCTGAAAAGTAGTCATTCAATAAGGAAGAGTAGGATTTTAGTCTGTTCCCTTGACAACTAGATGGGCTCCATTTGGAAGAGACTTGTTCACTACTGCATCAGAAGTTTCTAGACTAGTACCTGGAACTAACACACATTCAATGAAACTTCCTAAATTCCTTATTAAGCGGAGGTAAAGGATTTGATCAAACCACCTTGACCCTCTAATTGAAAAATGCTGGAAATACAAATGAATTTAAAGTAGTTGTAAGTAGATTTTAGCTATAGTGACCACTTGGTAGCATGTAGTGATGTTTCATTTGTACTTTAATAAATAAAGCTTTCCTGAAGATCAGAGAGTAAAACAGTCCCACTGGTAAGCCTTACAGACCAGGCAGTGGTGACACACACCTTTAATCCCAGTAGCCACACTAGTTTTCCTTAGAAACCCGGCTGTAGTGACGCATGCCTTTAATCCCAGCACTAGAGAGGAATATAAAATGGTAGGAGACAACTCTCACACACAGGCTTATTCTGAGGATTTCTGGAGGCAGAATTGCCATTTTGAACTGAGGTAGATATAAGAGCCAGTGCCTGACTGTTTTGGTTTTCTGACCTTCAGGTTGAAACCCAATTTTATCTTTGGGTTTTTATTATTTGTGCTACAGTTGCATGTTTTAAAATAATGGTGTTTATTTTAGTGATACTCATTAGGAAAGAATTCCTAGCCAAACAACTCTATCATATTTAAAACCATGTAAACCCAGAAGTTTATACTAAACAAAGAAACAAAAGTACTTGGTTTTCTCTCAGAAAATGAAATTGATAAGCAAAATTTAAATTATTTTATTTAGTACTATATTCTGTCAGGAAGGTACAGTACATTATAGGGACACACAAGGAACTAGATTAATGCCTCTGCTTGCAGTAATAAATCCACAAGAGTGCTAAAGGTAGGTGGTTTAGCTTCTTGGGACCACTTTTCTTAAAGAAACTTTTTTTTCCCTTAGGGTACAATTAAGATCTGTCAGATGACCATAAACACATCACAGCAAGTCTAACTCGAGGTGTTTGCTGGTGGTTGTTTAGATGCTGAAGGCAATGCATTAGGGACTGATGGTGACTGAGTCTTATCCAATCAGTTCCTGATGCAGTATCTGCGACATCAAAAACTGTGATGAGTCTGTTGAATACTTCCTATTTCCCAACACAACAATTCCTTCTCTTTCAGTCTTTCATTTGTGGTTAGAAGAGTTTTTCTACAGGCATATAATAAGGTAATCCAAGGTCATACTAATGGGCAAGCCCCTAATTGATCAAGAGATATATAAAAATTAATGGTAAAATAGGTAAATAAGTAGTTTTTAGAAAGGATATCAAGAGACATTTTTCTCAGGCCACTAATTCCTGTTTTGTCATGGTAATTAAAGAAACATTAAAATCTTAAAATGGATTTGAACAAAACAATTATAATTAATTATTAAACCATACTCATTTATTAGAATAAAATGCATGTTTATATTTAATTATGGTGCTTTTTTCTCCCCCAAGTTTACTGAAGATAATTTGTATATAAAACTAATAAATAATTAATGTATAGAAGTTGATGTGTTTGAACATATTTATGCAATGCTGCTACAATCAATTAAATGTAGGTGATACACATCACCATCATTTTCAGAAGTGTTCCTGTTTTTAATGCCATTCTAGATTCTAGCTTACTGAAGAGATGAGGTTGGTAGATACAGCTGGAATATAACATCAAGAAGAACAACAGTCATACAAACCTAAGATGTGACTGATTTGCTACTTTATTAGTGATATTATAAGTTAGTTTTGGGCATTTCTTATTGGAAAAAAGTCTAATCAATCCTCTAGGATTTTGCCAAATACTGAATGAAAACCTTTAGCATTACTTAGCAAATGTGCCATTTTGTCCAATAAAACTTTTTATTTACATAAGAGAGGTAATAATATTGGTTAAGGGATTTGGAAAGAGAATAGGGGTGGTGCTGAGAAGTGGATATTATAAATCTTGTAAGCCTCAGAGTTAAGATTTTACTTTCTTTTTTTAAAAAATAAAAGCATATTTTTATAAACAGTAAAAACTTAAACACTTTGAATATCAGTGAAATATTTTAAGTAGTGCTTTCTTTTCCCCTTTCTCTTTTCTCTCTCTCACTCTTGCCACTTCACAAACAAATATATTCAACTGATTAACAGATATTTTCCTGTCTTTACACCTTTCATAGAGGATCTTTATGTAAAACCAAAAGCTGTGCAAGCAGAGCAGTCTTGGGGATGCTGCAGATCTCCTTTCTGGAGAAGGGATCTCAAAACAAGAACTGAAAGCCAAGTTTTAATGATGCTCCCCTGTAGATAACACTTTGGGTTTCGCAGTTAGACTTAGGGCATTGGCTCAACAACTCTCAAAAGTTTCCAGGCATCAGTTGTCACTGATTATTTATGCTCTGAAAGGGAATAAGATTGATAAATGAAGGGATGCAGAGAACAAGGTCCCTCAGGATTTGATCAGTGTGAATATTCTTTCTCTGATTTTCCCTGGGAAATGTCTCATAAAAATAATGAGACAGGAGCCTGCTTTCTTATGACATAATTCTCAGCTACTAGAATGTCCAGTACAAGATTATAGCACTTTTTAAAAGCTGTAAGTATTGTTTGTTTGTTTTTTTTTGTTTTGTTTTGTGTGTGGAAGGACATGGAGATGTCATTATTTGTTATAAAGGAAAATAAGGTGGGAAAATTGGGACTCTTGGGGATGAGTGTACAAAAAAGTTGAATCATAGAAGAATTATCTAGAAGGCCTTTTAAGATGAAGATCATTATGATTTGGTCTTGAACTTTTATGTTGGCAGATATTGGCTGGGCCTCTGGGATCGGCATTTTAAACAAGTTTCCAGGTCAAAGAAGCATAAATTTAAAAACCCCTACCTTAACCTAGGGAGAGACAAATCTGGGTTGTGGGACCAAGTGATCTTAAAGATAATTGTTCATAACTGAATGTGATGATCTAGAAGGAAGAATGTCAGAATTAGTCAGCCACATAAGTTCAAGTCTTAGTAATTAGCACAGCTCAGGAAGTTGCGTGTTGGACTGTGTACTATTATGGGTCTTGTGGGAATATAGGCCCACCTCCTCATTTCTATTTCATCCCAGAAAAAGAAACCAGAAAGGAAACTTTGCTGGTTTTCAGCAAACTAGTAGCAATTATTGAACTTGAAAACAGAGCAAACGTGCATATAAATGTTGCGAAATAATGGTAAAGGAAGACGATTAAGAGACCACTCCTAGGAAAGCAATACTAAATTCCAGGCCCCAGACATCTTTGTAAAGGCTTGATTGTTTTCCTCCAAGGTGAGGGGTTTCGTGAAGACAGAACTAAAAAGGAATAGGGAGATCGTTTACACATTATTCCTTGAGATTCTCTAGAAAGATTGTCTTGGCATGTCCAATGTTACAATACAACCTGTTAGGTAACTGTAGGAAAGCTGGTCCATTCTTAGACTTCATCAAAGTCTGCCCTCCCTTTCTTTCAAATTCTAAATGTTTATTTCACTGTCTAGGTGATCTTTTTTTATCCTTGGGTCATAGCAGGTAACTATATATAATTACAGGCAGTTACATAGTTGTTTAATCACCAACTCTCCAGTGTACCATGGTTTGTTCATGGCTGCCTTCATAACATAGGGCCTGGAATGTCACTGTCACTGAGTACTTGTTGAACGGAAAATGAAAAGCTACTAAATTTTGTGAGGCAGAAGTTGAAGGTAGGGTCCCTTTGGTAGAAACACATATAAACTGTGCTCTCCCTCCTCGTCAGGTCATCATACCCATTTTTAGGGGTCCATGGGATGTGAGTAAAAGAAGTTTTGAGAGCAAGCATTAAATAATGCTAATCCCCAAAGGAGAATGAACTTACTTAGAGGTGTAGGATTCAAGAACTACTGGAACAATAGACTAGATTAGCCCAAGTTGGATACCTGGCAGGGTGACTGAAGTGAGCTCTAAACTGAAAGGATTGAGTCTATAAGCAGGAAAACATTCTCCATCTCTACCTCAATGATAAACAGTTCCAGTTTGGTTAAAGTGGGACCTTTTGATGACCGCTGAAGACATACCTATTGATTTATTGGTGAGACTATTGAACAAGATAAAGAGGATATTTTTTATGAGCTCAGTAGTTGCTCATTCTCTAGTAGTATATCATGAGAGAGGGCCATGCCTCCAGTCTACATTTCCACAGACACAAAGCCAAAGTTGACATTTGAGGGTTGTTTTAGGATGCCTCTGGCTGCTTAGCCTCTGGCCAGGGCTTCAAAGCTTTACTGGTATCACATGGAACCCTAATTGATCTGATTTAAGGCTGCCCACATTCTTTAACATACCCATTCTGATGCATAAGGAAAAAGCAGGGATCATTTGACTAGTTCCCAAGAACAGAGAGGAATTTTTGTCAGTATACTACCTCCTCATAGCACAGGGGCTCCTGCAACAACTGACAGGGTAGGCCACTACCTGAGCTAGCCGAGCCAAAGCACTGATGCCAAGTGTTCGTGGAAGCCTTCTTGGAACTTTAAGGCCAGGATTGAGATACTGTATTGTTCTTAGTGACCATCACAGGTCATATTAATTTGTCTTGATATATAATGTAACTTGATCAGACTGAGACACACAGACCTGTTTTTTTCTGAGGGGATTCAAGGAAAACACATCATCCAAAACTTTTGAAACACCATCCTTAATCATTTTTGCAATAAAATTTTAAGTGTGTTGATCACACACTTAAGTATAAATTTGTTTTATCTGATTTGTTTGATGTTACTGAATGAATAAGGAAGAGAACTGACCTTGAGTCTTTCCCTTGAGGAATTAGACTTTTTACTCTTTTGTTATTAAATTATAATTATTTGTGTAGATGTGCATGTACATGATTGCATGTGTAGTTATTCAAACAGGTGTGATTCTGTTTGTAGATGTCAAAACTAGACGTCTCCACATTCACCTTTGGTCTTCTTTTTTTTTGAGACAGGCTCTTTCACTGACCTGCTGATCACAACTTCAGCGCTAAACTGGTTGGCCAACAAGCCCAGCGCTTTTGTCCATGCCTGCCCAGACTGAGTTATCTCCCTCATTTCAGTAAAGGGTTCATATGATTTGAAGCCCAACAAGGATTAGGATTGGATAGAGGCTCAGGTATCTTATGGACACCTCAGCCTGCTCTGCAGTTAATCCTGAATTTTAATATTCACTAAGACATACACAGGGGAATGAGCGAGGGTGCTTAAAGGTGGCAGCCTGCGGAGCTCAAGTGTGAGGACATGCAGTGCTTACACGGATTCCCTAGAATTTGATGGACCAGTATCCACAAAGCAGGGAGGAACTTTCAGGAGCAAACCCTTTGGGTTCAGCTTCTGAAACCCTAATCCTGCTGCTAACTTTTAAAGCAACATAGGAAACAGCAAGTGGCATTAAAAGGGAACCCTAAGTAGAAATGAATCCCAGCCAGCTTCTTTTCCAGTCACAGAATTTTAGGAAGGCTTTAGGAAGATTTGGAAGCAGTTGAGTGCACCGTAACTACCACAGGGCTGTACAAAATGTTCTGACTCAGCTCGTCACGATCAATCGTCCTTGGGTCAAGGAGGTCAAGGAAATTGCTCTGTTTAGCATAATCCCAGAGACCACCGTGAGGGATGATAGGGACGTCTCACAGTTGCCAGCTGAGATTAAGCCAACTCATAGCCATTCAGGTTAGACCTGCAAGAAAAGTCTTGTGAAAAGAGGAGCCTGCCTAGGTAGAACTGTGTGTCTGTTTGCCGAACGTACAGGTAAAGACCCTGCGCTGAAATCATATGTAGTTCCCTTAAATTTTCTTGACGAGAGTGAACAAACTCTTGCTGAACTAAAATTTATTTTCACAGATTTCTGGTATAGGCATTCTTGCATGTTATATAATAAAAGCATCTATGTAAAAAGAAAGGACCCCCATGATTTAATCCTCATACAAACACTACCAAGCGTGAGTAGATGCCGATGGATCTAAAAGCAACCACCCAAGAGGTATTTTAAAACAAGATCTATAAAGTATGTAGAAATGACCAAACCAACTCCTCTAGAATACTTCCTCAAACAAGGGAACTAGCATTTATGTAAGTCGAAACAAAGAATGATCATCAGATGGGCAGTGTGACAAGGGGCATCTGCTTTGTGGATGGCGGTTTCTGTGTCTTCCTGGTTTGCCTATGCTTCAGCCCAGCGGAGGAGGCTGATCAACAGTAGAAATAATGATCAACAAAGGAGGGGCGTGGGTCCAGCTTCAGGGATTCTTCACCATTTGGGTCACTAGCACAAGAGAACATGACAAATCAAACCCACTTAGAAATTTCAATTCAGTGCTTCTGCCTTGCCCACTAGTTTGCTTTCAAACTAGGCCATTTTTTTTCCTTTTCTTTTTTTTTTTTTTTTTTTTTTTTTTTTTGCCCACATAGTCAAATTCAGTTAAAACAAACCCCTAGAAGGGCCAAGAATCTCATGGTCTGTGTTCTGTCTTTGGTCCACATGCCAAAACCATACTTGGAATGCTTTTCTCTTCCTCTCTTCTGGCTGTAGCCTACATGTGTACACCTGTGTGGAGGACGCACAGAGAAAAACCACCAGACACTGGATTATCTCTCTGGTCTCATTTGCTGGCAGGCCTCTGAATTTGTGATTTCTGTCTCTGTTCTTATACCCAGTGATGTTTACTGACTTAAAAATTATCTCTTTCCTGCAGCTTTGGGCCTGCGGGTCAGACACCCATGATCTCTGGAACAAAGGGCAACAACAGGATATCCAAGAAGTCACAGTGAGGGTCTAACATCGATGGTGCAGTAGAAACTGGAGGCCTTGACCCAGACCTTTGCAATGAGCACTTGCAGGTTGTTGTATGGACAAAGGGGTTTACTGCGTGATTCACTGTGTTGCACTGCAGCTTTAGTGGTAAGATTTTTATTTCTTTTCTTTCTCTCCCCTTAAAGTTTATTTTATTTGGGGAGCTGGGTTACAGAGGCAGAGGGCAGAGAGCAGATGTGAAGGGACAGGAAAATGAATGGGATCAAGACTCACGATGTGAAAGACATATTGAATAAATAAAAAGAAAGCAAAATAAATCACCTCCTTCACTAGACTGTGGACTTCTACATGAGGAGGCTGTGTTCATCCCCTTTTGTATGTTCAAACTCTCAGCATTGACACACCTGACTTTTAATGAGCATTAAATCAAAAAAATTGTTGAATTAAATAAAATGTTGTTGAACCACAGAATTACTGAATCCTATAATTCTGTAAAGTCATGCATAATTCCAGCTTATAATTTGTCATTGAATAACTGAAAATTGATAAAATTGCTGAGCTGGAAAAAAGGCCCTGAGGAGGCAGGCACAGGTGCCTCTTTGAGGCTTATTGACTACCTACCTAGTCTAGTCAGTAAGCAGGATTCAAGTCCAGTGAGAAACCTTGTCTAAAATAATGTGAAGAGACTGGGGGATTTTTCAGCAATTGCTGTTCTTGCAGACTACTGTGCTTTGGTTCCCAGAATCCACATTTGGAGACTCACAACCACAAGTAACTCTAGTTCCAAGGCATCTTCTGGACTCTGTGGGCATCTCCCTCCCTGAGAAGTTCTTCATATGAATTCCCCCAAAATAGCATACAGAGACCACTGTGAAGTATTGAAACTCAGTCACAGATTTGTTTTCATACCTTAAAAACAAATTTTTAAGTTCATAAATAAAACGTAATTTTAAGTTTATTTTAGTAATGAAATTAGACTCAAATATAAGCAGATTATGCCCTGTTAAGTAAGAAAAAAAAACCAAAACCAAACCAAACAACAAAAAAAACCCCTTTCATTTCTCATGCTTTATTTTCTCAAGAGAAGTAAACTGAACCAGAAACAAGTTCAAATCAACATGAATAATGGTTCAGGCTTTCTCTTAATCTTAGATTAAATGTCAGAGACATTGAAGAATGACTGTGAAATGGTTGCATGATTAAGATGTGCCTTCTGGTGCTAGAAATGATAGACAGGAATACTGCATTGTTTGCTGATGGGGGAGGTGAAAGGGCTGGAGGTCAATTGAAGCCTAGGTCAGACTCATGCGCTTCCGCTCGAGGAGAGCAAGTGTCTGAGGTGAAGCATGCACACACGCTCTGCTGCCTTGCCCACCTTACTGGATTGTTGCTGTGGGTACTTAAAAAGACAAAGAATGATAAGAAGCTTAGCTAACAAAGCTGTGCTAATGTGAACAGACAAACCATAGGCCAGACAGACAAAGGCAAACAGGAGCAAAGAGGATGACCAAGCAGCTGACTGTTGCAACATTGCTCGTACTCTGCTCAAGTATTCTGAAAAGTTACCAATTATAGGAAGCCATTTCTACAGATGTCTTGGGGGGTACTGCAATGTGTACACTTATGACGTTAATTCTATTCAAGTTTCTATAGATTTGTACCTCAGTGTAAAAAAGAAATTTCTATTCAGTTATTGAGTCTGTCAGCTGATGACAATTTTCCTGAAGGGGCACTGCCATTTTCTTTCAAAGTTAGAATGATCTGAATATCTTCTAAAAACTTAGAAGGAATTCTCCCTGCTGTTTGGCCATGGACTGGAGCTCAGGGTGCTGAGAAACACACAAGTTCTGGACTAAGGTAGACCATGGTTGTGATTCTTAGGGTTAATGCTTATTGACTTGGGGTTTAAGGGAAATTATTTTATTTGACACCTCAGGTTCTGTGTTAATACTTGTGTATGAGACTGTGAAAAACTAAATGTAATATGTGTGAAAAAGTGTTAACTAGGAGGTAATATCATACATATATCCCCAGTAAACATTAAATTTATTTGGTTTTAATTTTGCTACTGTGTGCTGGTTAACTGAATTACTTTTTCTATTATGTCTTCAAGTTTCAACATCTAGATTTTAGAGAATATAGCTATGCTCCATTTGCATATGTGTGCATCTGTCTTCTTTATTCTTTTCCTTCTGGTAGAAAACTTTCAGACCCACTTGGGTACCTTGCTAGAGATGCCAGACTCTTCCTGGGGCATCGGGGTGAAGTACCATTTAGGGCAAGAATTGTCTCTGTTTCTGGATTTTGAGACTCTGGGTTTGCTTGATTCTCATCGTTTCTCACAACTACCAGGTACCTAGAGCTGCTCCAAACTATATTTACAATTTATTTTCACTTCTTTTTAGATTTGAACACTTATCATCTGAGATGTGTTTAGAAATCCAGTCTGTCCTTAAGCCTCAGATCTAAGTTCTGAAATATCTCAGGTGTTTGGATATTTAACCCATATGAGTTGCTAGGGTTGTGCTCATTTTGGCATATTTAGTTGTCTGTTGCAAACTCTTTTGGAAATTAAAACAAAGAGAGAAAACCTAGAAAAAGCTATGCAAGAAGCGCAGCTAAGTAAGAGGACTCACAGCGCATCCTCAGTTTTCCTATGGACTCTGCCCTCATGCACTCCCAATTGGAGAGACTGTGCAAGCAGCAGCCATTTCCAAGCCTGACTTCTTCTTACCTTGTCTTCTTGATTTTTCTGTGACTGAAACTCTGGATTCTTCAGGGTTTGAGAGAGCGAGCGAGCTACTATTTATTATTTTTGTAGCCTTGTAGGCATTCGGAAAATGTTTGGCTTCAGACAGATTTTAGTAAAAATATGTAGCTGCAGTTGCAAATGAGCATTTTGGCTGGAATTTTGTTAAACACGAGCTTGAAGCTGAATTTTGGTAAAGCTGCCCTAAATACATCTATCTTTGTCTACGAATTTGTTTGTTTATCCAGCGCATACCTTCTGGATTTTTGTGGAAGAGAAGGTCAGATGGAGGAGCATGAGGATTGCCGAGATTATGAATAGAGGAAGGGATTCATGGAGCATGGTGTGGAGAGATAAGGCGTTACGAGAAGGGAGTTTGAGTCATTGTTGCATGAGTGGGTGTACAGCCCAAGGCCAAAGCCGGAACTGCCTTTGAGCTGAGCTTCCTATTGGCATGCTTTCCACATTCTGAATGGTGAAGACATTTTTGAGTAGGTAGTCACAACTAACAGCAGAGAAATGTTGCTGGCACAAGGGACGGTCCTCATAGATAAGCTTTACCTTCATCAAGTTTAAGCTTCTAAAAAGTCCCCCAAATGGCCACTTCTAATTCAAGGCATCGGTTGCTTTCTCCCAACTGGAAGATAAGAAGTTGAATACAGAGCTTTTTAAAGAAAAGGCATGATGAAGTTGGATAATGAAAATGGCACACATGATTAGAGAGAGAAAATTGCTATTAGATTTGTCATTATGGGTGGCCTATGTAAACTGGGCTCTTATGATGGGTATCTCTTTCTTAAAAAAGAAAGAATATTTTGAAGGCTTTTGGAGACCAGAGACATAGAAACAAGTAACGGAGGCAAGGAGAGCTAGTCTGCTGTCTCAGGGGATTATAGTTACCGTGGCTCAATCAGGTTGGACCTACCTTCTTTGGTAGAATCTACCCATAGTAACAAAAAAAAAAAGTTAACCCTGGGAATTTTTAGCAGAGTATTTAGAATTCAATCTTGTTTAGACTATTGCAATAGAAGAGGGACTGTAGTCTCAGTTTTCTATGAGGGCACTTAGTTAGGAAGGATGGAAGAGATTCTAAATCAACAAACACCAGGAATGGAAGGTGGTTAGGTACTTGAAAGCAGCAAGCAAATATGTCTTTAAAACAACATCGTTGAACACTATTCAGAGAAGATGACTTACCCATTGTCAGCCCCTTGGAGCAAACGCCAGGTTTGAGTTTTCTTGGGAATTTTCACAATGGCCAATTGGGACTCTGTGTATCTCATTGAGGGCATGAGTGTCAGTGTTTAGTCTGGGAAGATTCAGAACTTGTAGGAATGTGGTTATTTAGAAGCAAATGCTTCCCCACCAATCTATTTAACTGGTTAATGTCCCAGAAAAAGGGGCTTGGCTACCTACAAATGCTCAACTTTCTCACTTAAAGACAGGGCTTCAAAAATATGTTCCACAGAATTGTTTAAATATGACCATTTACATGTCTAACAATGTCTGATATTGAACCACACTACTTTTGCATTCAGAGATGCTTCAGTGAGTGAACACCATGGACCTAACTTTGCACTAAATTTTTATAGATTATCTTATTCAATCTTTTCAACAACTCCATAAAGATTCTTGAAGAAATCACATTTTTTGAAGAAATCAAATGAAAGTTGGGAATGTTTAATGGTAGTATGTTTCTATGGAGTTACAAAACCACAGGGAACTTGTTTACAGAAGCACCAATGTATATGTGGGTAGTTCTGTATGAGAATTAGGAGGCATAGCTATTTTTGTAATTATAAAAATCTTTGTAAAGAAGATCTGGAGAAAGCCTCCCAGCCCAGCACTGTGAAAGGACACTAAGGGCTTTGTGGGCAGTAGCAAAGGGAGGTTAGAGATGGTTCTGTAAGAAGCATCATTCTGCATCACTATGAAGATATTAAGGAGTGTCCAGGACTTCACAGAGAAGATAGTGGGCATCTAGGGGAGAAAGTTTCTATGCAAGGGTAGAGGTAGGAGCTGACAGAAGAAGATCTGGTGCCTGAATGTTGATGCTGGAAAACAGTCTCTTAGGCTGGGACTTGAAAAATTTATGGCAGTAGAAAAATCAACGAGGCTCTTAGGAGACAGATAGTAAACTCTCAGGCTTTTTTGATTGTGTGTGTTTAGAGGAAAGGATGCCAAGATTCTTCAGAAACATATTTTTAAGTTATTCAGTTGCAGTAAAGACAAAGTAAAACACAGAAATTGTTAGTACATAGTTGATGAAGGATCACAAAATGAGCATACCCCGTAACTACTACCCAGGTCAAGGAAAAGGACATTACTATCTTCATCCATATCTACCACTCAGAGTTCTCACATGCTGAGTTCCTTAAATGAGTTTATGTCCTCTCCACATGGACTTTTAAACATACATTTTACCAGTTAAGACAGTTCAATCATAAAGTGAGAAGATAGTTTGTTTTAAAAAATGAGTAAACACTTTAAACTCATAAAATTCTATCAAATCTATATAATGCATAATTAACATACAATAAGAAATAATTTCATAGGCATCCAAATCCACTAGAGCATAATATTAAAGTCCAGAGAGGAGTTCCCATTTTCACAAAGGAGCATATTTCCTAAAGCTTTCAAGCATATGGTTTACTCTTGGCACTGCTATAAGTACATCCTGTACTCAGCAAGTACTTGTCAATAATGATAATGCTGACATGTTGCCTTTTAATATTATTTATCATGATCCCGCAAAGCAATAACTTCTACAAGAAATACAACTTCTAGTTCTTCTGAAGTTCCTGGCTGGAGCCTCCTGAGAGAACATTTGATGGGTGTTAGTGATAACGTTTTATGCATCACTGAAATTATTTTGCTCTTTCCCTCCGTTGTCCCCAGCCACACAGCTCTGGGTTTTGCAGATGTCAAAGAGGGGAGGAGTAAGAGAAAAATGATGAAAAACAGAAATAAAAAGGGAAACAAATACCAAATTAAAGAAAGTAAAAAAGGGGCTGTGCCTTTGATAAAAGTAAAAAAGAGCCGTGTCTTCTTTTACTCTGAGAATGTTACTACTAAAAACTAAGTCTAGTGATTAATGGTGCATATTAATAGAGTAGATTTCACTCTGTGTGTAATTATATTTTGGTAAGTCATAGTCTGTGAGCTCCTCTGTGGCTGCCATCAGTGGTGGGTGACCAGTAACACAGGAAACAAAGTCATTTGCCAAAAACTTTACAGAACCCAGAGTGCATATGATATGTAAATTTGATGATTAGCAGTGCTTGTGGCACATTTATTTGTTTATGAATGTTAAAGCTGTCTTGTTTTATGAACACTCCAAATGATTCCCACAATGTTTTGATGATATTAATGATTTGTTTAAACTTGATTTTAAATTGTCAGTAACATTAGGAATGGAGAAGGAATTTCCTTCATAAGCTATAAATTTTACGTTTTACTTTTTTTTTTTTTAGTATCAGACAGTTGATTTTATCATTTTGATATTTGGGTTAAAGTATTCATAGATCTAGAATTTATTAGGCCTTAGGGTTGTCCTCATCAGCCAGTGGATTATAACTTAATAGCTTTGCTTTTCAATAAACTATTTAGCTATGACAAATTGATTAGCTATTTATTACATTTTTCAAACAGATATAGGCGATTTCAAATAATTATAGGAATGTGTCTAATGGTACAAAGAAACCGATGTATAGTTTTGGATAAGTAGCTCCATTACCTAGGTCTGCTTTAGGTTTTACAATCAAGTCTTAGTGACGATATGGAGGAATCTATCTATCATCTATCTATCTATCTGTCTGTCTGTCTGTCTGTCTGTCTGTCTGTCTATCCATCCATCCATCCACCCATTTATTTATTTTTGGTTTTTGAGACAGTGTTTCTCTGCAGCTTTGGAGCCTATCCTGGAACTAGCTCTTGTAGACCAGGCTGGCCTCAAACTCACAGAGATCCACCTGCCTCTGCCTCTCAAGTGCTGGGATCAAAGGGGTGCACCAACACCGCCCAGCAATGTGGGGGAATTTATTTAACATCTAGGATCTTCAGTTTCCTAATCTGCAAAATAGGACCTTTAATAGTCAAGCTTCAGATTAGGTTATTGCAAGGATCAAAGGGGCTGTGCATGTGAGGCCCAGCATGATCAGTGCTTGACAATTAATTCTATTGAAGCCGCAGTATACCTTTACAGATCTGAATGTTGTGGTTCTGAGACATACTTCAAGTACACACTTGTTAAAATCCTGGCATCCCTTTGAAGAAGAGGAGGACACCCCTTATGGACTCACCTGGCACAGTTCTTCAAGAAAAGCCAGGATCTTGGAATCACCCGGACAGAGACAAGGAGGAGGACCTGGAAGGGTGATAAGGAAAGACAAAGGTATATTTAGGAGGTACTGAGGTAGACTGATTAACCCTCCCATTTGCATCCTTTCTCTTACAGTTTCATTTGTCTGAATGTAATCTGCAATGACTGGACAAAGCCTGAATCTAGGCCATCCCCAAAGCCTGTGAGTTTACCCCAAACTCAAAAATAACATTCTACATTTTTTTTGATCAGAGTTTTCTCCAGCAGTGGGTCATAAACAGGATAGAGAATATCTTGCTTGTTTTAAATATTAAGACATTTAGTCCAGAGAAATTAAGTAGGGGTATCTGATGCTTAACTAGATTTTCTGACTCATAGTTTCTTGCGTGGTTCTTCTATAGTATTTTGTCTGAAATACTGAGTCATATACACTTACATAATTTCTTCCTTCCCATTTTAAACCTTAATTTCTTAATCAAATAGTACTCTTTTAAAAATTATTTCTTCTCTATGTATGGAGTGTTTTGCCTGTGTATATGTCTGTGCACCAGATGCATGTCTGGATGCCGGAGAAGGGTGTTGGAAAGCGTGGGATAGGAGTTCTTGTTGGTTGTGAGCGATTATGTGGGTGTTAGGAACTAAACTTGGGTCATCTAAAAAATAGCCAGTGTTCTTAACTGCTGACTCACCTCTTGAATCCTTAAAGTATGACTCTTCATAATACCTTTATTGTGTTTGCGAGAAAACGAAGGCAGATTAAATGTATGGCATGCTCCACGCTGTAGTATCTATTGGATGTTCATGTCAGTAGGTGTGGTACTGTGCTAGCTAGATTCCTAGCATTGCTCTGACATTGTTGCTGTCTCTAGTAGAATAGATGTTTTGAAAGAATTTGCATATCAATTGCATACAATGGTTTGCCTTTGCTTTCTTACATTATCAAATACCATCTGGAATGTTAAGGCACTCCCTGAGCTTAGTGTCCTCTAAAACACCTTGCTGACCTCCAGCACTGTCTGAAGACCCTGGGAATAACTGAATGCTCACTTTTTAGTGAATGAGTCAAACCTCATTATCCTGATCTGAGTAAGTTGATGCTTTGTGTGTGATCTAATTCAATTCTTGGTTGTTACATTTTTTTCCATCACATCATGGGAAATTGGTGTGGTCCACAAATAATCAAAATAAATTGGTTAAGAATGAAAAGGAAGATGAATTATTAACAAACTACCAGGGGGTACTGGTTAATGGTCATACCAATCGTTTAGAAACCACATTCTGATGTGTATTACACAAATTGTGTAATTTGCCCATTGTTGTCAGAGACCAAGTTCAATTATAACTTACCCTTCAGCCATGCAATTTTTTAGTATCAAAAGAAAAAGGAAATTTTCTTAATATACCAAGTTTCCTTACTATATCACCTATTGCCAAATTTAACTGTTTATGGGGCAGACTGCCGAGAATGCTGAAAAAGGCAGTCATAGAAAGTCATCATTTATTTTGCCAAGATACATTACATAGAAAATAAGTCTTGAGTCTTTCAAATATTATTGGGCCAGGCTGAAATAATTTCATTGTAAAAGCATTTTCCTTCTCTGTGTGCAGGCTAAGTGCATATTTTGTGACCTTAGGAATAACTTTCCAAAGCTGTGTGAAGAATGTAGCAATACAATCTAATAAGAATTATGGCTCACAACTTGAATGATGTCAGTATTCTTTAAACCTCACAGACTACAACGTTTTCTCCTTCTAATAGATTTCTTAACTCTTTATTTCTGAGGAATAGGAGAGTTTTGTAATCTCATTGACTAAGTAAGAGCTAATGTAAGGTAAAACTTTCCCTTATTAATGCTTTGCACATTATTAATATGTCTATTTTAAAGACTATGCATTTTAGACAGTATTTTTATGACTGTATATTATTTTGTCAGCCTTTTTGGTCTGGTTAGTTTTTGCCCATTTGACACACACGTTGACATATCTGGGAAGAGGGAATCTCAACTGAGGAATCATCCTCATCTGATTGGCCTTTGGTCACGTCCATGGGGCATTTTCTTGATTGATGTGGGAAGGCTCAGCTCTCTGTGGCAGTCTCTCCCTTGGGCAGGTAGTCATAGGAGGTATAAGAAAGGGAGCCAGTGTGAGCCTGGGGACAAGTCAGTAAACAGTTTTCTCTATGGGTCCTGCATCTGCTCCTACTTGAGTTCCTCACTGATGGACAGAGCAGGACATGGAAGCCAAATACCCCTCTCCTTCCACAAGCTGCTTCTGGCTGGTGCTTCGTCACAGCAGCAGAAACCTAACTAGGACATTTTTCACATTTTATTTAGTGTGAGATTTTTTTTTTAGTTCAGTTTTCTGGCTATGACTTTTTTTCCCCCTTCTAGTCAGCGGTCACATGGACCACCAGCCAGCATTACTTGGCTGCCAACTGCTGGGCGCATTTGGAGGTCCTTACAGAGGATTTTTCGGCATTAGAGTGAGAGCTCATATTTCTGTCTGATTCCCAGATGATGTGAGCAGTAGGCAATCACACCTTGATTACCACTGCTCTAAGTCAGGTTACAAACTTTTCATTTTACAGTTTAATTTGGTGAGTCTGAATCATCATGAGCCATGTAGCCTTCTAACATAAAGTCAAAGTTTAGCAAACTAGCTATCATTTGGCTCTTTACCAGACTTGTTACAAGCCAAAGCACTGTATATAGAAAAATCACAGTTTGGTAAAGTGGTCTGATGCTTGATGTTGGCAGACTGAAGAATCTCTACAGGTAAGTGTGTGATTTCTTCAGTGACATCACATTTGCCTGCAGAGATTTCTCAGTCCTCCACCGAGAAAGTACATCTAGGGTGTAAAACAGTTATTCAGTCTACTATGGCCCTTCTAGTTATGCCAGATTCTAAAATATATTTGTGGGTAATTGACGTTAGATAGGAAATAAGGATTATAGATGGGACTCAATCAGAAGAGCAGGACAGAAGCCATTATCTGCTCCTGCCTGTGTCTCCACAGAGAAGCCTAAAGTGACGAGCAAGTGCAACCAGTCTTACCTGTAATGATGCACCGCACGCCTCGCAGCCCTTCAGTATCTTGAAGTTTCAGGCAGCCTGTATGTTAGAACTTGCAGTTGGGTTTCTTCACATCTTTCTTTATTTATAAATATACCTAAGAAACAACAGGAGGAGTGCAATAGGAGACGCTTATCACCTTTATTTTCGCTGTCTCTCTTTTTACTTAGTAACAGCTTATAAGACACACCACCTGTGGCTAATTTTTAAAGAGTCGAAACAATGCACAACGTGCAGTATTGACTCAGAGTACAGCCCGACTTGGGAATATCACAATATTAACTCTGCAATACTGGCAGCTTTCGCTCATGGAACCATTTTCTCTCTGTTAACTATGCAGTTATTTCATTATTTTATCAGAATAGAAATGTGGAGCATTTCATTCCTACTGTATCCCTGCATATAATTTAGCTCCAGTCCTATAAAGAGTGTTAGTAAGCTTTTACTACTGACTGTTCATTGATTCACCGAAGTGTTTTATTTCAAATATCTACTATGTAAAAGGGGCACATATATATATATATATATATATATATATATATATATATATATATTTGCATTTATTGAATCAGGGTGAACATATTTGATTTCAGACAGGATAATGTAAAAGAAACTTGAATTCAGGAAATAAATGTTTTTATATATTTAGTCACATATTAAGGTATGTTTTAATGGAAAATTTGAGTAATTGTTGGTTTAGAAGGAAAATTAATAATCTTTTAAAAGTCCAATGATATTATGCCTTCCAAGCATATAATTGTATTTTAGAATTTTTTAACTACTGGGTTCTATCCAAATTTATGCAATAATGATTCACAAAATTGGATTTGATTGTGTTTACATAACACAGTATCTTGATTATCTACCAATCTGCCCTGTACACATCCTTGGACCTCAGGATGATTTTAAAAGCACCCTCTTAATTGTATTCTGGCTTTTCCAAATAGACCGTAAATACAGACTTAACATCAAATCTCTCTTAAGTGTCCAGAGGATGTAGCAGGTGGCCTGATCTGATGTGAGTGCAGCTGAAGTCATGTGTTGAAATAACTGCAGCCTGGAAAGATAGAAAGCATCTGGGCTCTAAGGGAGAACCACACTATCAGAGTTGGGGAGGGAGGCAGAGAACATATGTAAGCATCACATCGTTTTGGGCTACGTAGAAAAAATAAAGAGTGGCAGGGGCTCGTGCTTCAAACTCTGAACATTTTGTTCCTCTAACCTCTAAAGATGGGGAGCAGGACACCTCAGTTATGGAAGAAAGATGAGATTTCTGCAACTATTTGCACTCAGCGCTGCCTTTTGTCTTCCATGTGCTTGTGGGGCATGGTTTGACACGCACTTGTCCTCTTGAAGGAGAACTGAGTTTAGAATCCTCACTGTCTTGTTTCCGGCTGTGCTCTCTTGCTTGCTATTATGTTCCTGGCTTTTGTTTTCCTGTAACAATTTGGTTTTTATGGATACATGTGAAGGCATGGCTGAGGAAAAGTTTTGGGGTACCTCATAATTTTAGTAGCCTCTATTCCTAGACTAGTTAGAACTTCCCCTCTATAAGTGCACGTATTTGCTATATAAGCATTATCTGCCATTAGCATATCAGTACAGAGGCATTCACAAGACTGTCCCAAGCATAGATTGACAGCCCGAGGAGCCGAATGCTTTAATGTGCATTTTGAACTCTCACAACAAAACTTACCTGGTAATTCTCAAGTCTGGCTAGGAAGCAGAAATGTGTTGGACTATGAAATAGGTTTTAAAGCTCCAACCAAGATATCCTGAACCCAAGTTTCTAAGGTGTGGATTTGAGAATTCTCTTAAAAGTATCTTCTAGAACAGTTTTATGTTAAGAGCAACATTGAACAGAAAGTACAAAGAGTTTCTGTGCGCTTCCTCTGCCCATGTACAGCCTTCCCCACTACTGACAGCTCACCCCTGTGGCACAGTCTTTACAATGGATGTGCCTGTACTGTGAACATGTGGACATTACTTCAAAGCCACAGCTTTCACTAGGGCTCATCTTTGGGGTTTAAAGTAACGTATATGTCTAGTAGTATAGTACCATACAGAATTTACAGGATGCTCTCATTGTTCTACAGTCACGTGTGCTCTGCCTACCCCTTTCCCTCTACCTCCTGGTCCTCACTGATCTTTCTACTGTCCCCACCATTCTTACCTTTCTTCCATGTTTACACGGTTGATAACTCACCAAATATCAGAGTTTATTCATTCACTTCCTGAAAGCGATCTTGATTACTTGCCAGTTCTGTGATTATGGCTAGAGGTAGTGTGAACATTGAGTTTGAGTTTTTGCGTGGACACATTGCCACTTTCTCTGCGTAAATATCAAAGAGTACGATCTATGCGTTATAGAATGACCATATGTGTAGCGTCAAAAGACCCTGGTACACTCTCTTATAAGTGGTGGCACAGCTTTGCTTTCCTACCAGCAGTGAATGAGATATCCCATTTTTTAAATTCTCTCAAGCATTTAGTGTTATCAGTGTTTTGGGTTTTGGCCATCCCAATAGCACTACAGTGATACCTCATTGTTTCCATTTACAAGTCCCCAATGACATATGATGTTGAATGTTTTTATGTCTGCTTCATACATTGTTAATAAAACGCTGATTTGGGTTTTTCTTTCTGCTTTTTAGTGAGGGCCATTTTCTCACTGAGCTTTAAGAGTTATTTTGTATATTTTGAGTAATACTACTATATCATATATAGCTTTAAATTTTTATTCTTGTCTGTCTTATCTCCTCAGTCTCTTGGCATTACATTTTGAAAAGCAGAGTTTTAAGTTTCTAATGAAGTCCTGTTTATCACTTCTTTCAGGGGTCATTATTTTGGTGTTAGACCTAAAAAAGAAGGTCATCTAGGTTTTATGTTGTTATTCCCAGAAATTTTACAGTTTTGCATTATATATTTTTGTCTAAAAACTATTTTGAGTTAATTCTTAATTCTCATGAAGACTGAAAGATCTGTGTCTAGACTCTTGTTTTTCCACATAGATGTCCAATTTTTTTCAGCACCATTTTTGAAAAGACTATCTTTTCTCCACTGTGTAACGTTTATTGATTTGTCAAAGTTGAGTTTGCTGTGTTTATGTGCATTTCTGTTCTGTTTTAATGACCTGTCTATTTTTTCACCAGTATAGCTTTGTCTTATTTAGTGCAGCTGTATTGAATTTGTCTGGTACCAGTCATCAGGTCTGGTTTTCTTTTAACACTGAATTGTTATTATGGATCTTTTGCCTTTTAGAAACACAAAGTTTTGACTATGCAGGTCAAAAAAGCAAGAGCTAACACCTTGAAAATATGAAATCTTTGTATTCATGAACATGAAAACTCATTCTATTTCATTAGTTGTTATCACTCATCAGAATTTTGTACTTTTCTCATGTAGATCTTGCAACATTTTGCTAAATTTATAGGTAAACGTTTCATAGGGAGAGTTCTTATGGCTATGGTAATATGTTTTTAATTACAAATTCCATTGTCAATTGCTGATTAACCTGCTGATTATTCCCTGCACCCTTTCAACGGTTGCTTATTAGCAGCAGAAGTCTCTATAGCTCTTACATGATATCTACTTAGATGTTTGCGCTATCCACAGAGTAAACAATTTTACTTCTTTCTTAAAAATTTGTAAACCTTCCCTCTCATTTTCTTTTTCTATTACATTGCTATGATTTTTAGTAAATCATGTACTACAATGTCAAAAGGCAACACTGTCAGGATGTTCTTATTTCTTGATTTCAATAGTCATACTTCAAACTTTTCCTCACCAAGAGTGATGTTAACTTCAAGTATTTTGTAGATGTTCCTTATAAAGTTAAGAAAATTCTACTTCTTCTAGTCTAGACAGTTTACCTGGAATGAAGTGTTGAATATTGTTAAATACTATTTCTGTATCTCCTGATATAATCATGATTGTTTTACTCTTTAGCTTGTCATGCTAATAGTTTTTTAGATGTTGAAGGAGTCTCACATAAATGTGATAAATTGCAGTTGATCAAGGAGTACAAGTCTTTACATACATGGTTATATAATCTGATAATATTTGTTGATTTTTTTAGCATCTGGTTATCTAAAGCACTTTTCCATTGTTCTTATTTTTGGCAACCCCTGGGTAGTTTTGGTTTTAGGATACTGTTAGCTTTAGGGAGTGAAACAATGTTCCCTTTGCCTTTATTTTTTGGAAGATATTTCAAAGAATGGATACAATGTCATTTTAAGGATTTGGTAGATGTCACCAGGAAACCTGTCCCGTACATGTGTTTTCTGTTTGCTAGGCTATGACTTATTGTTCCAGTTTCAGTGATTGGTGTAGGATATTCTGATGGTCTGCTTCATCTCGTGTGAACTTTAGCAGTTTGTATCTTTCAAGGGATTTGCTCTGTTTCATTTAGAGCAGTGGTTCTCAGCCTTCCTAATGCTGTGACTCTTTTTTTTTCTCCTATCATAATTTATTTTATTTTTTTCCATACATTGTTTTGTTTTATTTTTTCCATTCAAAAACATAATTAAAGAAATAAAATTTTTACCTTTCTTCCCCTTCTCCCGGTCCCCTCCCACTACCTCCCCACCCCTCCTCCCTCCCCCTTCTTCCTTGAAAGAGGGCATGGTGCCCTGCCCTGTTGGAAGTCCAAGGCCCACCCCCATCC
>PVIU01013977.1:0-53825 GCA_004026605.1 Ondatra zibethicus | reverse complement strand
AATGCTGTGAGAGAGAAGGCAGTAGAGCAGACGCCATGCTTCTCCAGCACAAGATGGACACTGGTTAGACTCATGCCGGTAAGCCACAACTCAAGTGGCGATACACATTAATGGAGATGGGCTAAAATAATATGTGAGAGTTAGCCAATAAGGGGCTGGAGATAATGGGCCAGGCAGTATTTCAATGAATACAGTTTCCATGTAATTATTTCGAGTACGCACTGGGAGCCGGGCGGGATAGAACAAGGGGCCCGGCACCGGGAACACAGCCCGAGCCCCTCATTACTACAATTTTCTTTAGGTCCAGTTTGTTGAATAAAAGTTTTAGAGTGTTTATATCATGGAAAGTTTTTCTTTCTCCTTCAATTATGGCAGATATTAGTCTAGGCTGTTAATTCTAGTCTCTTAGGACTTGGAATGCATTGTTCTGGCTTTCAAAGTTTCCATTAAGAAATGTGGGCATGTGGATTTCTCTTGTAAGTCTGATATGGACCAAGCAGGTTGAAGTAGAAGAAGGGATGTACAGGCAAGTTGGGCCTAAAGGTTAGAAATGACTTGGGAGGAATGAAGTCAGGTGGACAGAAGGTTCTGGGCTGATATATGGGATGTGCCTCCTGGTCCAAGCCTGTAGTGTGGGGTATATAAGGGTTGGCAGGGTAGGTCCTGGCAAAAGTCTAGAGATTGGTTGTGATGGAGGCAAAATGGCTAGACTAGGCCTGAGCACTAGATGTGTGATCCAGGTTAGATCTGATAGGTTATGGAGGGAGGAGTCAGGCAGACCCACCAGATTAGACCTTGGAGAAGGCTGTGCTTTCTCTAGCTGTGTAAGGAAGTTAGGCATGGTATGGGAGGGACCTGCGGATTGGTGGCAGGTAAGGAGGAAGCCCAGAGGTTGATTTATTACAGGCAGGGGTAGCCAGACAAAGTGGGACACAAGCTAGATCTATCAGCCATACGGCTATATGGCTTGGATGAGTCAAGGAAACTCACCAGACTAGACCCTGGAGAAGGATGTTGAATATCTGGCAGTGTGGAGAGATTGGTGTTAAGAAAAAATCAAAGAAGGGCTGCTCCGCCGGCACAAAGAAGTCCAATTAGGTCAAATCAAACCAAATTAAAATGCCCATCATTTTATTAAGTACAGCGCTCTTGAGTGGCCGAGGACATGACCGGGAGACAGGACAGCGAGGAGCCCATGCAGACCCGAAACCACATGTTTCTCCTTTGGGAGCCCACTTAAATACCCTGTGGGAGTGGTCCTGACCTGGGGAGGAGTCAGGACCTGGCTTGCTGGGATTTGGAGTCCAGACCAATACAACTCCCAGGCTAGGGGGGCTGGGATGGATGCCAGGGGCTGGGGGCTACGCTCCAGACTTAACAGTTGGATGTGGTGAAACAGAGGCCTGTAGATTGTGGCAGGTAGGAATAGTTCATGTTTTTTGTTTGTTTGTTTTGTGTTTTTGAGGTCATGTTACCTACTATAGCCTTAAACTCAGGATTGACCCACATTAGTTTCCTTGATAGATAGGATTGCAAGTGTCGATACCATGTATAGATGATTCCGTGATTAATTTTTAACAGAAGTTTCTAGTGTGTTCATAAAAACAGATTATAGGTAGAAATAGACTCTATAATAAAAACTAACTACATTGTCCTTCTATAAATAATAAACTAGCATGTAGGAGGAATACATATTTTTCCTTTCCCCGGCATAGTACCTTCTATACAGAAAAGAAATATGACATAGATAAGAAAAGATGTCATCTTTCATGCTGTAAAACTGGATAATCTTAGTACAAGACATACTTTTAGCAAAAAAGAGAATTTCCTATAAAGATCCTTAACATAAATGTGATCTGATCTCTACTCCTAAGAAAATAGTACCTTAACTCTTAGAAAGCATGGAAGCTGGATTTGTAATTCAGTTCTGCCTCTTGATTCTATAATCATGTGACACCAGCACCCTTCTCTGTAACTCTGATAGTAAATCCCACTCTGTAGTATATATGAAGATTAAAGGAGCTAATTTATATACCTCACCCAGCATATAACTGACCACAGAGTGGGCACTTACAAGTGTCACTCTTCATAATTGTTATTAAAGTAGAGCTTACTCTATCAATGAGATGTGTATGAAACTGCCTCCTGATTGGGATCATGTCTAGTCTCCTTATAAAGCCACACATAATCCTATGGATCCATTGTCAAGTAAGCTGGGACAGACTACCTGTCTTAAATATCATCCACATATCAGGCCAACAGGAGAATCAGTTCCCTTCAGACACACAGAACTTAAACTCTGAACACTAAGTCATGAAAAGAAGTAGGAATGAGAGAGGGGAACAAGTCCTAAGTAGAAATGAAGAACACAAGTTTCCTGAGCATGCATCATTTGGAGTGGCCAGTAGCAGATGTGTTAGATACTCAATGTCCTAACTAGTATCCCCTCTTTATCTTCACAAAGAAGAGACAGAATTGCATAGAAGAAAAACTAATGGGTCAACTATCAAGAAAGTGGACTCTTGTCCTAATTATCACCCCCACCACATCCCTGAGAAAGCTATGAAGCCACAGGCAAGTTATTTTTGTCCCTAAACTTCAGTTTCCAATTAGGAACTCCGGGAGTAACAAACATTCCTTTTTAACTTTAAGATGCTCCAAGTCTTTGTGATGTGCCTCTAATCACTGAGCATGCCTCATAGCTCAGAGAAATATAGCTTGCCACTCCTCTCATCTCTTGACCTGGCCTCAGGGTTTTGTTTCTGTGCTGCCTCTGAATTTGGTTGCCGGCTTTGTCTTAGTCTCCAGATGCAACCCCTTGAGCCTCCTTGAGATTTAGTATCCCTAGTAACTTCCTCCTTAGTCTTTGCTGAAGCCCCAGACCTGGAATTTGATAGGGAAAGAGGGATAACAAGTAAAACAAACAAACAAAACCATGAGTCAAGTATGTAGTATGGTGGCCACTCTCCTACAGCTTTCCATCCTTTGTTTATTTGGACCTGAAATAGACTGGATGTAATTTACCAACCAATAAGACACTAATTTGAACCCAGATCTATCACAAGCCAGAGGTCACTAATTGTCTTCATTGTCACCATATAAACGTACAAAGTAGATTGCTAACAATCATCCAATCATTCCCTTTTACTTTTCTGGCCAATACTAAATTACATATTTGAATTCCTAAGTCAACATAAAATTTAAATCAACATAAAATTATATTATGGAAAATTATAAGAGTAAAAAAAGCAATTTTAAGAGAGTCCACTGAGGGTCTGGACATGAATCTGGGACCTTTAAGGGAGTAGACCTAAGCCAGGACCCCTGTGGGTCTGGGTGTGAGTCTAGGACCTTTCAGGAACTAGGCCTGAGACAGGACCTCTGCCAGTCTGGGCGTGAATCTGGGACCTCCAAGGGAATAGGCAGGAACCAGAGATCTCTGTGGGGCCAGGCATGAGTCTGGGACGTCAGAGGGAGTAGGCCTGAGCCAGGACCTCTATAGGTCAGGCATTGGTCTGAGTCATGAAAGGGAATAGGCAGGAACCTGGAACCCCTGCATGTTCGAGTGTGAGTCTGGGACTTCTGAGGGAGTAAGCTTGAGCCAGATCCTCTGCTGTTCTAGGCGCACCCGAGCCTGGGAAGTCCGAGGTAGTAGACCAGAGCCAGAAATCTTTCTGGGACCAAGTCCAAGCCAGGGACTTCTGCAGGAGGGGATCCAGACCAGGATTTACAGAAACAGGTTGAAGCCGGTAACCTAGGCCAAAGTAGGCCTAAGATAGCAAACTCCAAGGGATCAGAGCAAAGCACAGGAGCCCTGAGCTATCTCCAGGAACACGGAGTAAACAATGGAGTAACTAGCACTGTGGCACTGACTGTACCACGAGGAACAACCATCTGAACTTTGGACTCTTTGGCACCTAGAAGATTATTCAACAGAATCTCAGACAGCCCCAACCACATCTATTAGAAGAAAAGATGAGTAGAAAAGGTAAGAACACACGCAACACCACAAAGAGCAACACAACACCAGTGAAACCTAAAGACCCTGCAACAGCAAGGCCTGAACAACCAAATATAGATGATGCAATAGAAAATGACGTAAAAAATAACTTCAAGAGAATGTTTGAAACTCTTAAAGAAGAAATGAGAAATTCACTTAAAGAAATGGAAGAAAAGACAAACAAAAAATTGGAAGACATCAGAAAATCGCTCAAAGAAAACCAAGAAAAAGAAATCAAACATATGAAAGAAACTATTCAACTCTTGAAAACTGAAATAGAGACAATAAAGAAAACACAAGTCGAGGGAATTGTAGAAACAGAAATCATGAGAAAATGATCAGTAGCCACAAATGCAAGCATGAATAGCAGAATACGAGAGATGGAAGAGAGAATCTCAAGCGCTGAAGATACAATAGAGGAAATAGACTCATCAGTTAAAGAAAACATTAAATGTAACAAAAGCTTAACCCAAAATATCCAGGAAATCTGGGACACCATGAAAGGCCACATCTAAGAATAATAGGTATAGAAGAAGGAGACGAAGTTTAACTCAAAAGTACAGAAAATATAACAAAATCATAGAAGAAAACTTTCCCAACCTAAAGAAAGATATGCCTAAGAAGATACAAGAAGCTTACAGAACACCAAATACACTGGATCCAAAAAAAGTCCTCTCACCACATATTAATCAAAACACTAAACATGCAGAGTAAAGAAAGAATATTAAGAGCTGCAAAGGAAAAAGGCCAACTAACATATAAAGGTAGACCTATTACACCTGACTTCTCATTGGAGACAATGAAAGCAAGAAGTTCGTGGTCAAGCATTATATGCAGACATTAGGAGACCACAGATGTCAGCCCGAGACTACTATACACAGCAAAACTTTCAATCACCATAGAAGGACAAAACAAGATATTTCATGACAAAACTAGATTTCACCAATACCTAGCCACAAACCCAACCCTACACAAAATACTAGAAGGAAAACTCCAACCCAAGGAAGTTGGTTACATCAACAAAAACACAGACAATTGATGGTGTCATAGCAGCAAATCCCAAAGAAGGGGAAAACACATAAATTAACATCACCAACAATGAAAACTAAATTAACAGGAGATAGCAATCACTGGTCATTAATATCCCTTAATATAAATGGATCAACTCATCTATAAAAAGACACAGGCTAACAGATTGGATACGAAAACAGAATCCATCCTTCTGCATACAAGAAACACACCTCAACCTTAAAGGCAGACATTGCCTCAGAGAAAAGGGTTGGGAAAAAAATATACCAATCAAATGGACCTAAGACACAAGCAGGTATAGCTATCCTAATATCTAACAAAATAGACTTCAAGCTAAAATCAGTCAAAAGAGACAAAGAAGGTCATTTCATATTAGTCACAGGGAAAAGCCATCAAGAGGAAATTTCAATACTGAACATCTATGCCCCAAATACAAGGGCACCTTCATATGTGAAAGAAACACTTCTAAAGTTTAAATCATACATTAAACCCCACACACTGATAGTGGGAGACTTCAACACTCCCCTCTCACCACTGGACAGGTCAGTCAGAAAAAATGAACAGAGAAATAAGAGAACTAACAGATGTTATGACTCAAATGGACTTAACAGACATCTATAGGATATTCCGTCCAAACAGAAAAGAATATACCTTCTTCTCAGCACCTCATGGAACCTTCTCAAAAATTGACTACATACTTGGTAACAAAACAAGCCTCAACAAATACAAAAAAAAATTGGAATAACCCAATGTACCTTATCAGATCACCATGGTATAAAACTAGAAGTCAACAGCAATACTATTTCCAGAAAACCCACAAACATGGAAATTAAACAATGCTCACCGGCATCATCAAAGGGTCAAGGGAGAAATTAAGGGAGAAATTAAAGACTTCCTAAAATTCAATGAAAATGACCACACAACATACCCAAATTTAAGGGACACAATGAAAGAAGTGTTAAGAGGAAAGTTCATAGCACTAAATGCCTACATAAAGAAGCTGGAGTATGCTTAGTGAGCAGTATACCACTAACCCATGTCCCAGTCCCAATTTATTTTTCAAAACATTTTTGTTTCTATACATTTCACTAGTAAAGTCTCATGTACTACCATTCAGAGTTAGAAAATATTTAAATTTGTGAGACAGTCATTTTTTCAAGCTACTGTCTACATGGCATCAGAGCAGTATTCTTCCTAATTGGTCTTTTCACCATCTCTGCCATCATTCATCCATCTGTTATGATGTATACATTTTCCCAAAAAAAAGTTACATTGAGGATTTCCTTATTTTCATAATGTGAAAGTAATCTAATGTGACAAAATTAAAATCTAAGTAACTGCTTATATTTCAGTATAGTATATATTAAAAGTAAGCTTCTGAAAAAAAAAGAAGCTGGAAAAATCCCACACTAGTGAATTAACAAAACATCTGAAAACTTTAGAACAAAAAGAAGGAAACTCAGCTAAGAGAACTAGACAGCAGGAAATAATCAAATTGAAAGCTGAAATCAACAAAATAGAAACAAAGAAAACAATACAAAGAATCAATGAGACAGAGTTGGTTCTTCGAGAAAATCAACAAAATAGACAAACCTTTATCCAAGCTAACCAAAAGGCAGAGAGAGAATAACCAAATGAACAAAATCAGAAATGAAAAGGGAGACATAACAACAGGCATGGAGGAAATACAGAGAATCATCAAATTTTTGAAAACCTGTACTCCACAAAATTGGAAAACAACTTTCTGGATAAATATCACTTACCAAAATTAAATCAAGACCAGATAAACAAATTAAAAGACCTATAACTGCTGAAGAAATAGAAACAGTCATCAAAAGTCTCCCAACCAAAAAAAAAAAAACCCAGGACTAGATGGTTTCAGCTCAGAATTCTACAAGACTTTCAAAGAAGAACTAATTAATAACAATACTCCTCAAATTATTCCACACAATAGAAACAGAAGGAACATTGCCAAACTCTTTTTATGAGGTTAATTACCCTAATACCCAAACCACAGAAAGACATTACTAAGAAGGAAAATTACAGACCAATCTCACTCATGAACATTGATGCCAAAATACTAAATAAAATACTGGCAAATCAAATCCAAGAACACAGCAGAACCTTTATCTACCATGATCAAGTCGGCTTCATCCCAGAGATGGAGGGATGGTTCAACATACGAAAGTCTGTCAACGTAATCCACCATATAAACAAACTGAAAAATAAAAACCACATGATCATCTCATTAGATGCCGAAAAAGCTTTTGACAGAATTCAATATCCCTTCATGATAAAGGTCTTGGACAGAGCAGGGATACAAGGAACATACCTAAACATAATAAAGGCAATAAACAGCAAGCCAACAGCCAACAAACTAAATGGAGAGAAACTCCCAGCGATTCCACTGAAATCAGGAACAAGACAAGGTTGTTCACTCTCTACATATCTATTCAATGTAGTTCTTAAGGTCCTAGCTAGAGCAATAAGACAACAAAAGGAGATCAAGGGGGTACAAATCGGAAAAGAAGAAGTCAAACTCTCACTGTTTGCTGATGATATAATAGTTTACATAAGCGACCCCAAAAATTCTACCAAGGAACTTCTACAACTCGTAAACACTTTCAGCAATGTAGCAGGATACAAGATTAACTCAAAAAAAATCAGTAGCCCTCCTGTACACAGATGATAAAAGGGCTAGGGAAGAAATCAGAAAATCATCACCCTTCACAATAGCCACAAATAGCATAAAATATCTCGGAGTAAATCTAATCAAACAAGTGGAAAACTTGTATGACAAGAACTTTAAATCTTTAAAGAAAGAAATTGAAAAAGACAATAGAAAGTGGAAAGAGCTCCCATGCTCTTGGGTAGGCAGAATTAACATAGTAAAAATGACAGTCTTAGCAAAAGCAATCTACAGATTCAATGCAACTTCATATGGAAAAGCAAAAATCCAGGATAGCCAAAGCAATCCTATACAATAAAAGAACTCCTGGAAGCATCACTATCCCTGACTTCAAACTCTACTACAGAGCTACAGTACTAAAAACAGCCTGGTATTGGCATAAGAACAGACAGGAGGACCGATGGAACCGAATAGAAGACCTGGATATTAACCCGCACACCTTAGAACACCTGATTTTTGACAAAGAAGGAAAAAATATCAAATGGAAAAAAGAAAGCATATTTAATAAATGGTGTTGGCATAACTGGATATCAACATGTAGAAGAATGAAATTAGACCCATATCTATCACCATGCACAAAATTCAAGTCCAAATGGATCAAAGACCTCAACATAAAGCCAGCCACACTCAACCTTATAGAAGAGAAAGTGAGAAGTACACTTGAATGCATTGGCACAGGAGGCCACTTCCTAAATATAACCCCAGTAGCACAGACACTGAGAGAAACAATTAATAAATGGGACCTCCTGTTACTGAAAAGCTTCTGTAAAGCAAAGGACACGGTCAAGAAGACAAAACGACAGCCTACAGAATGGGAAAAGATCTTTACTAGCCGCATATCAGAGGTCTGATCTCCAAAATGTACATAGAACTCAAGAAAATTCATCATCAAAAGAACAAATAATCCAATAAAAAAATGGAGTACAGAACTCTCAACAGAAGGATCTAAAATGGCTGAAAGACACTTAAGGAAATGTTCAACATCCTTAGTCATCAGAGAAATGCAAATCAAAACAACTCTGAGATTCCATCTTACACCTGTAAGAATGGCCAAGATCAAAATCACTGATGACCTAAGAACGGATAAGGAATATGTGGTACATTTACACAATGGAGTACTACACGGTAGAAAAATATAATGACAGCTTGAATTTTGCAGGAAAATGGATGGAACTAGAAAACATTATTTTGAGTGAAGTAACCCAGACACAGAAAGACAATTATCACATGTACTCACTCATAGGTGGTTTTTAAACATAAAGCAAAGAAAGCCAGCCTACAAACCACAATCCCAGAGAACTTAGACAACAATGAGGACCTTAAGAGAGACTTACATAGATCTAATCTACATGGGAAGTAGAAAGTATAAAAAGACAAGATCTCCTGAGTAAATTGGGAGCATGGGGACCTTGGAAGAGGGTTGAAGTGGGGAGGGGAGAGGCAGGGAGGGGAGCAGAGAAAATGTAGAGCTCAATAAAAATCAATTTAAAAAAAGAAAAGCAATTTTAAATGAGTAACTGGAGCCTAAAAGTTACCCAGTTTTTTAATTAATTTTACTCATTCCTTCAATTGTTTCCTGATTAATACTAATATTTTAGCAAAGAAAAGTACTGCATTCATTTGTTATTATTCTGCTTATATTCTTGTCTCTGAAAATATTTTTTGTATTAAGTAAATACTGATTGATGGTTAACAAACCAAAGATGGCTGATTATAAATATGAAATTTTTGAATAACAGCCTTATAAACTTGCACACATTTCACTATGTAATTCACATGCATTATCATTAGCAGAGTTGTGGCACTTAAGGAAAGTATTCCATTAACACGCTTTCACCTAAGGAAGTTATGTGTTGAAAGCTGGTTCAATGATGGTTCAGGTGATTCTCACCAGGAACTGTGTCACATGCTTTGATGTTTACCCAGTGCATTAAATGGGGCTTGGGCTACTGGATAGTACAGGAAATAGGAGACAGTAGAGAAATGGAGAGAAAATACAATTGCATTCATTTAGTTCTGTTTAACACACACACACACACACACACACACACAGTCACCATGTACAAACAAGTTATTTTGGATAGCAACTCAGGTATAATGACTGAAGGTTGGGACATTTAAATTGCAAGTTAGTAAAGTAGATCTTGCATCTGTAACAGTAACCACTGTACTGTCGCTTAATGAAAGCTTTAAAGAAAACTATTGCAAGATAGAAAAAAAAAGAAAAAGAAAACTATTGCAAGTGCTCTGGCCCTCCAGTCCTTGCATCCCCAAGTTGCAGTTAACACGGCTTTGTGACCTGACCTTGTGTAGTAGGGAAGGGGGTCATCCTTATGCACTACCAATATTTTGTTTGTAAAGATGTGAAATTCATATAGAAACATTTGATCCTAACAAATGGTCTAAGTGTTGCTCTTAGACCTTTGTGCCACTTTATGCTACCGACCAAATACAAATGACATTCTCAAGCTGGTTTTGGTTAACTGTTTAATGCTGGAAATCAAGACTTTCCCATGCAATAACTTCTGCAAAACACTGCTGTACATTATCAGTATATTATTCTGTTGACAGAAGGACAAATGGGAAACATACACACCTAGTTTCATATCCTTGTACAGCCGCCAAGTAGAAATGACCTGGGTGGCCTAAAACAATGGAGTGGATCATAGTTGATAGCTTATTTTATTTTAGGATAAAATACTAGATTTTAAAATATTCTTGTGAGTAAGTTCAGATTATGAGTGATTTTATTGAAGTACCTATATTAAAAATCAGGACGGTAAGCAGTTTCCTTGGGCATATGTTAATGTCAATGTGGCCACTTGGCGGCATAGTCTCCAGGATTCCAATTAACCATGTAAATATATTTCATAGTGTCACATCTCACTTTGTCCAAACCCCTGCTGCTTTCTATCGTTATCATAAATGCAGGTGCAAATAGCAGTTATGTATTCTGATAGAAAGCAGTTGGAGACATTTCACTGTGGGACACAACACTTTGAGATTGTGTACATCTGTTCAAATAATGTATCCAGCCCGGGTGACATGAGCACAAGGATGGAAACATCTGCCCTTGAGACCGCTTGCCATATAGCAGATGCCTGCATCTCTATTTATGCAGATGGTTGGTGTGAAGAGTTGAGCGGGGATAAAAGCCAAGTAGTTTGACAGGGGTATTTAGGTTGTCATGCCAGCCAAAAAATATAAGATAGGCATTCTTGTTTTAAAAGTATAATACTGATAGGACTAGAGACTCACAGATCTGGCCCTGCTTTTAATAGAGTTGGCATACTGTTCTTGTCTTCAAATTAATTGACATCAAAATTCTAAAGATATTTACAGAAGTTCCAGTATATGTTAGAAAGTACTGCTCAGGTTGAGGTCTAGCTCAGTGGTAGAATTCAGTTTGCCTGTGTGCTGAAAAATGAAGGTCCTGAGCTTGATGCTGGGTGCTACAAAGACAGAAAGGGTTTTATGATTATTTGGCTTTTGATGAACTAATTTAAAATAAATTTAAATACATTTATTTTTTAAATTTTTTAGAGACTATTTTTTGAATGGTAATAGACTATCAACAAAATCTTGTGATGTTTTTTAAAACTTGGGAAAAACATAAATATCATGATATTGAAACAATTTATGAGATATTCCTTGAATAGTCATTCAAATTAGGTAACATAAGTTTCTGAAGAATTACGTGTTAATACGTTTTTTGCTGAGCATTTTGTTTATTCTGTTCTAACATTTCCAGTTACTGATATTTTAATTTTAATATTTAATTTACTAATTAATATTTAATCCATTTACTGGTAATTTCATTTAGATGAATTTTGGTTAATGTCAGAACTTTTTCTATTTTTCTGTCATATTATATTCTTAAGGAAACAAAGGTGATGGGGATGAAACTTAACTGAAAAAGCAAAACACTTCCTGACTTCATCACCCATCCTCTATACACATGCTTATAGAAACTCAAAAGAGTCTATATTTTGACACCTACTTAAGCATTTCTCAAGCTTCAGGACCCCTTTGTGCTCTTAAAAGTTATTGAAGACTTTACAGAGCATCTGTGTAGGTGTGTCTTCTTGTACTTCTCATATTAATGATTAGAAGCCTGAACTATGTACTTATAAATTCAAAATAGTTCATTACATCTTAACATAAATGAGTCAGTCTAATAAAATGGACTTTATTTTCCAAATAAAACCTTTTGCAATAATATAGGAATCAAAATATATCTTTTGCAATATTTCTGAAATCTGTGTTCACTGAAAACTCGTGTGTGTGTGTGTGTGTGTATGCACGTGCGCATGTGTGTGTGCCCAGAAATCAGTGTTGGGCTTGTTCCTCTATTGCTTTCCACCATAGTTTTTGAGACAGGGTCTCTCACTGAACCTCTAGCTCATTTGATTTTCATTTAAGTTGGCTGACCAGTGAGCTCAGGGATCCACCTCTCACTGCTCCCCTTCTCTTCTATTCAGCTCTGGGACACCCTAGACCATTATGTAGATGCTAGGCTTCCAAATTCAGTTCTTCATGCTTGCATGGCAAACACTTTACTGACTGAGCCATCTGCTGGACTTGAAGGCAGCTTTGAGTCTCATATCTGATCCTGCATCTAAACTGTTGTGATTTTGTTCATACTGAAATAGTTAAGCTTTATAGTGTGCTGAATAGGAGTAAACTACTTTAATGGCCTTTACAGGTAACTAAGGATTTTTTTATACTACACAAAAATTTATCAAATGGTTCCATGTTAAGAGTTTAGTTGTATGGTGAACAGTGAAACCATGTCTGTGAACATCTTGTACTCAGTTATAGATAATAACAGTAGTTTGGGTTAGCTTGCACTTGTGTGAGTCTTTCTATGCAGCATGCAATGATCACTTGGAAGACTTCAGTTCCCCAGGGTGTATAGCACTTCCATATACTTATGTAATATTTTAAGAATCATATTCATTATCCATCTCATGTGAAAACTTTTTTATGTTTTTATAAACTTGGTTATTTTTTAAAAACTGGCACATAAAAACATTATACATTCTTTAAATATGGCTCCCCACTTAACAGTGGTTCCTAATAAAAGTTTTTGGGTTATGCTGGGAGGTGGTGGTGCAAGCCTTTAGTCCCAGCATTTAGGAGGCAGAGGCAGATGGATCTCTGTGAGTTTGAGGCCAGCCTGTTTTACAAAGCTAGTTCCAGGACAGCCAAGGATACACAAAGAAACCTTGTCTCAAAAAACCAGAGAGAGAGAGAGAGTTTTTGGGTCCTAGGTATCTTGTTTTTGGGTCCTTTCTAATGTGACAGCAGTGCAGTCCATAAATTTTGAATTTCAGTTTCTCCCAGGCTACCAGTGTACCATATAGTATTTGAAACTCATGGTGCTTTCTATTGAGACAAGCCGCAGCTCCCAGTCAGCCCAGTAGCTAATGCTCTCTAGTTTCTGTTTCCAAGCTGTCGTGTTCGCTTGGTTAGGGATAGTGGATGCTATGCTTTGCTTTTGTTATTGTTGTTGTTTGTTTGTTTTTGTTTTTATTTTGTTTTTTACTTACCAACGAATTTACCATGACCCATGCTCATCATAAGTAAGAAGCCATCTAAGTTGAGAAATTCCACCTTCCAAATTTCCAATTGCTCCATGAAAAATTTCTTTATCATTGTCAACCAATACTTTCAGTGTTGTACTTTTATAAATAAAGCTCTACTCATACCCAAATCTATGCTCTTTCAACATATGTCCATCAGATAGAGGGGAAAGCAGCTACCTCAGCTCACATTTCCTAAAACCAGCCCCTGCTGTGAGGGCTCCATCCATCACACATGTAACAAAGGGGCATTTACTCAAGCATTAAGGTTTAAGGTTTAAGATAACCAAAATCTACAGCTGCATTCTCTATCTCCTATGAGAACACGGTAGTATGGGCAGGACTGCTTGGTCAGCATGCTGTTACTGCTCAACTTCGGGTAGAGATGGTTTCAGGTAGTTTGGCCCAACATATCCTTTTCCTGTGAGGTCTATATTAGCATCATATGGTGTTGGGACCTCCAATCTGCAGGTCTGAGTAGATAAACACTGATTCTCTCTAATCACAACTTGCTACAGGGAGGAAACTCAGGCCAAAATACATTGAGGATTATTGTCCTGCCCAGATTCATGCTAGAAATAAATGGAAGAAACAAAGACAGACCTCCGTTCTCTGCCTTACATACATTTTGCTTTCTTGTCTCTGAGGAAATCCCCCACTCCCTGAAAAAGGAAGTTCCTCAGATTAGGACATATGTTACAGCCCAGGTGTTGCTTGAGTTTACCATGCTCCCCATGAAAACCTAGTCACCTTTTTGTACTTCTTGTCTTGCACCTAGAGTTCTTCAGTGACCTCAGTTCACAGAGTAGTAACGTGGAATTAGAAAATTTCAGGGTTATTTATATCGTTCTTTTATAAAAGACTCTAGGACCAATTTTTAAAATGTTCTTCATGCCTGTGATGTGGTTAATCTTCACTTTGAAGTTGCTTAGATTAAAAAATACCTAGGGTTAATAAAACATACTACTTCTGGGTGTGTCTGCACAGGTATTTCCAGAGAACACTAATGACGGTTCTGAGCTAACCCTTGGATTAATTTCTTCATGGTAGCATCTTTTGACATTATTGAGCAGGGATAAAAAGTAGGAAGTAAGTCCTAATTGGAGGAAGTAGGTAGTGGTGGTAGGTACTTAGAGCTATACCTTGCCCTGACCCCTTCTAATATTCCTCCTTCACTCTACATCCTGACTGTAGTGAGAACTTCCTCCACCACATACTCCACCACCAGGATGCTCATCCCAAGCACATGGAACCAAACAAAAAACATGGGTTGAACCCTCTGAAACTGGGAGCCAATATGATTCTCCCTTATGTTTTTTCCTGTCTGCTGTTTTTGATAACAGCAGCAAAAGGCTGGCTAACACAGTACTTTAAAATACCATGAAATTTCTTTGTGGAATTTCTGCTTTATACAGCTGTCTTGGGCTGGGGAAGATGGCTACCAAGCTCAAGAGCCTGAATTTGGTCTTCAGCACCCAGTTAGAAAGCTGGATGTGGTGACTTGCATCTGTAATCTGAGCATTTCTCCCTCAAGAAGGGAAGTGAAAGCAGAAGAACCAGCCAGAAACTTTTGAGCCAGCTAGTCTGGATACAGCCCCGTGTCAGAAACAATAAAAGAGACTCTGCTTCAATGAAATAGAAGCCAAGAGCCAGCTCCTGACATTCCCCCTGTCACCCATACATACATGCCATGGCACACTCACACACATGTGTGTGTGCACAGTTTGCTATAAGCCTGATGTGTGCACCAGAAGCTCTGTAAAAGCATCCGTCCCCTTCCTCCCCGTCACAGAAGAGCTGTTACTTGTGGGCATAAATTAACAGCAGAAGGGAAACTTAGCAACAAAAAGAGTGGAAGGTAGGTGATTTTTCTCATGACTACCTCTCCCATGAGGTCATTGTCAACCACTGGCAAGAGACAGCCTCCCTGAGTGTAAAGTAGGCATGGGAACTGTGCCTTGGAAGACAGAAGACTCTTGAGTGAGCCCCAGTGAAGAAGCAGAGTCCAGGGACAAGTGGTGTAGATTATGGTGATCTTTTAAGACCAGCCTTCAAGCTTCTACATTGGCCGCTGTTCATGGAAGGCAGATTTCTCTGGCTCTAATCAGGCAATAGGAGTGAAGAGCACATGGCGGGCTACTTGGGGCAGGTGCCATAAGAAGACAGAGATGGCACTAACCTATGATAGCTGATAGTGTCCATGACCACCCAGCCATAAAGCCATCTATGGAACCAGAATGCCTGCCTGTGCACATAAATACACAAGCAAGCCCACAGGGCAAGGAGATTGCAGATAGACCTCATGACCACTCTGTCTCCTGTAGAGACTAGAAGCTCTCACATGTTCCCAACCAGCAGATGAGACATGTTCACTTCAGCCAAACTTAGTCATTTTCATCGAAGGAGAATAAAGACACAGATGGAGGAAAAGCCAGACAGAATTCAAAGAAAAAGGAATCCAAAGTGCCCAGAGTTTTCAAGTCTGAGTCCAGACTTTGTTCCCTATAACTCTCAAAGAATCTGATCTAGGGCACATTCAGGGTAGTACGGCCATACATGCAGGCAGAATGTGACTAGTTGTAGTTCAGAACCACAGCCAGCCTGATGGCTCCAGGCCCAGTTCTCTCTGTGCTGGTCAGTCGTGCTGGCACACCGTTGTCTTCTTTATTGCCTGTACAGTCTTAAGGTTGCAGATACCCATGCTAAAGAAATCTGTGCCTTGACTGAAGAGCTCCAGGCAAGAGTTAGCAACAGTATTAGAAAACAGTAAAGTGGTCCCGAGGGATTCCTTTTCCCATGACAGATCCACAACTGCCCAAAACTGTGCATTTGTACTTATAAATCATAAACTGTTGGCATAAAAGCTGAGGCATAGGGAAAAGTGCAACAAAAAATGTTATAAATCACTGAGTTGAAGCTAAATCAGAAGCAAAGATAAAGTGTCTGTAAGACGATACTATAAAACATAGTCTTCTCCTTTCCTCCTCCCTTCCTCCCTCCATCTCTGCTCTATGCTGTACTGTGGATTGAGGCCAGGCTTTCATGCTTGTCAGGCAAGTACTTAGACTACAAGCCACACACCTCCAGTCCTTATTTTTCAATGCAGCTTGTATACTCCCCCAAAATCACCCCTCTGTATAAACTTTCTTTTGAAATTGCAGAATAAAAAATAGTATCTTTGTAGTACCAGTATTAAAAGGTTGCAGTTTTAACCATTTAAGTTATTTTATGATGTTTTGACCAACAGTAAGAAACACCCAACCTTTTGCATAGATCCCTGCTAAATACACTTTCTGGTGTTGAAACCTTAACCTTATATTTAACCCACTAAAGAAAAGGTTTTTCTCATCAAATGCTATCTTATTCATCATCACAGATACTTAACTACTGTAACTACTATTGAAATACAAAACTGAAAAAGATGATGTAATCCTAGCCCTTGTGGGGAGAGTTCAAGTGGGGCCCAATTGGGTTGGGGGGCATAGGAGCTTCTGGGATCAAGCGTTCAGGCTGGTGTTCCACCACATGGTTGCGAGAACCTGAGGCCAGCTCAGACTACATGAAACCCTATCTTTAAAGCAAGCAAACAAAACATAATTTTTTAAAAAGATGTTCAGTTTAATTGGCTGATTTCATGTTCAGACATTTGTGCTGGACTCTAAACTCTTTCAGGAAATGGTTCCCATTTCTTTAGCACATGTCACAATGTCTTGGGAAGACAATGTGCACAGGTACTTGTCATAGGTGACAAGATGCCAGGAGGATGTCTGCTGCTCCTACAGTGTTGAGGTTCAGTTATCAGGGTCTGAATTTCATAATATTAGCAGTTCTGGAAACATTCAGAAGTCTCTAGTTGTCTTGCATAGAGTAGTATGGAAGGTTATTAGGACTTCGTTAAATCACTACACTGTCCCGTCCTTTGCAGATTTAGGGAAACACTTAGCTTGACTGTTGTGCAGCAGTAGTAAGCTTTTGTGCATGCTCCATATTATTTCTGCCAAAAGATAAGTTAATAACAAAATATGTCCCTCATATGGTTTTTAGTGTTTCTTATCTGAAGCTCTTAAATAAAAGTTCTACCAGAAATAAGAACTAATAAACGAGTTTTAACTAACATGGAGAGGGAAACTTCAAACTTGTTGAAATTGAAAATTACTAAAAGGTATTTCAACTTTAAAAAAAAAAAGCTCTTTAAGTTTCCTTTTCATTTGGAACAAGAGCTGTAGCTCCCACAAGAAATAGTTACTCGAGTCTCAGGAACCACATTGTGTAAATATTTTCTTTTATGGCCATTAATATTTGAGGTAATTAACTTTTAAATTTCTTCACAAAGAACATTTGTTTCCTCTTTCTTCACAGTCTTTGTGCTTATCTAACTCATTCAGTTTTGTAGACTGTGTTATGCCCAAATACACGAAGTCCCCACAAAAGCCAACAAGGAGACCAAGTCCCATATGTAAAAGCAAAGAGCCTTTATTTTAATCAAGTTTGCAAACTTGGTCTCTCCACATTTCCAACATATTGGAATAACCAGTGAGCCCGAGCTCAATTAGAATTCTTCCACCATTATATTGGTTCCATGGATTGAACTCAGGTCAGGTTTGTGCAGCGAGTGCCTCTACCTTCCCACTGGGCCATCTCTCCTACTCCGTTGAGCTAATTTCTTAATTACTTCCTTAGCAAAATACGAAATCTGCAAATAAGCAATATGAAAAATCTGTTTCCCCTACCCCCTGACTATAGTCTTCACTTCTGCTATCCTAGAGAAATGTGGTGGCCAGTGAGCATCCTAACCCACACCAGCGGCCTTGCTATGTGGTGGCCTGGAAATCAGCCTTATAAGCCTTTGAACACTTGGGAAGCTAGTAGCTCTCTTACCTACTGTGTAGAAACAAAAGCAAGGAGTGCTATCCCCTATCCCCACAGCACAGCTCCTTAAAAATGCACATGTTAACTCCTCTTCACACTGAATTGTTAATCCAATTAACACTTAGTCAACTGACAAACTGAGAAGGAGGACCACTGGGAATAAAATCTGACAGGATGGATCAGATGTTGGGCAAGGCCTAGCTGCCACAGATGTAAGGAGACACCGTTTTTTTGGAGTCTAACAAGTATCATTTTTTTTATCCCTTTCTTCAGTTGCTTCTCATAAAATAAATGCTGGTTTTAAAATTCAGAGATATTCCATAGCGTAGAATTTAAGTTCTGTGTCTTTTTTTCCAACTGAGAATAAATATCAGAAATTTCATGATTACTTGTGGGTAGGAGAAAGAGAATCTGCTGAACAAGTAAGTGTTAGGAACTACTCTGGACACTCCAGGAGATATTTCTCTTATTTAATCATGACACCACCTTTGTAGCTATATATTGCTGTGCCCATTTTATAGGTTATAATAGTCATGCACAGAGTGACTTGCCAAAACTCAAGAGCACTGCAGAGGTAGGTATAATGGAAAAATTAAAAATGCTGCAGGATTCCCAGTGGCAGTAGGCAGCAGAAATGCTGTAGGTCCCCAAGTGGTGGTAGCAGGCCATGTGGCGGCAGGCAGCGGGCCCTGACAGCAGCCAGTCCCAGGCAGAGACAGCTGCCAGTCCCTGAGCGGTGGCTGGTCCCAGGCAGGGAGACACGTGGAGGGCGGGCAAGAGACAGACATGAATAGGCACGCCATGCAGAGTAAAGTTGGATATTTATTCAGGGAGTTATGGAGGGAGAAGGGTGAAGGGGAGAAGAGCAGAGAGAGAGAGAGGAGAGAGAGAGAGAGAGAGTAGAGAGAGAGAAGCGGGGGAAGGGTGGAGAGAGAAGCAGAAGCTGCCTCTCTGAGAGGAAGATGGAAAAGAGAGAGAACTCAGGCTGGAAGTTGAAGATCAGCCTGCTTCAGCAGATGGGGGAGGAAGTGGGTGTGGCTTGTCTCTTAAAGAGACAGAATAATCATTACATTCCCATCTCTTTTTTATAATAAAAAAGTGGGCGGTTAGGCACCACAGATCAAAGGAATTGGGGCGGTGGATTCTCAAGACTGCTTCCTGCTTATTTGTGGGCGTCGTCTTTGGGGGGAACCTGAGAAGGCTGGATGCTGGCCATATCCTGGCATAGCTGGTCTCTTTGCTCCTGTCTGGTGTTTGTGGCATGGAAATGTCTGGTGTCTCTGGTTAAGGCATTGGCAGAACAGAGGACAAAATTAAGTTTAAGAAAAAAAAATTAGGACTAGGGAATTGAGGGGGATGTGTCTGACCTGTTAAAGGTGGATCCTTCAATTCGGCTCCCTGGAACTCACAAGGATTTTTTGGGTTTGTGAAAACAGAAGTTTTAGACATATATATTGTATGAACAGTAACATGTTTATGTCAGAATGACTGTGACAGATACTTTTGCACGATGAAAAGTATTTTTAAGACTATGGAAGGCATCATGAGAGAGAAATTTGATCTGAAACTTGTTTGGTAAAGTTGTTCTTTTAAACTGAGAAAACCTTTTTAGCTATCAAACTATATCAGAGATCTTTGAGAAGGATAAAATTTTACTCGAGTTACTGATTAAAAATGACAGAGAACTTACTTGGTTGGCATCTAGAGCTATTCCTCTTTAGGATTCTCCATGGTCACTGAAGGCCTGCCAGGCTCCAGAAGATCCTGTGGGCTAAGAAATCTGTAGGAAGACAGGCCTACCTTGACCTGAGCAGCTAGGCTGTTGATTCCTGTCATTCTGTCCACATCAGGAGATGTTTAGTTTAGGTGACAGGCAGTTTTGCCCAACATTTAGCACTTGGCAGTTACAGCGAATTGTGGATGGACGTTGTCCTGTGTCCATCTGTCTTTTGTCATCTTTGGAGGAAGTAGAGTTTCGCTGCCAAAAGCCAACCTGTCTCTTTTTGTTATGAAAAGTTTTTTTTAATAATTAAATATTTAAATGCCATATTCTCTAGATCTCTGAGCAGTTGAGGGCTGTTTATTAAGTATAACTACAGTTTAGAATCTGCCTGGAGAGCTGGGTCTCCGCTTGACCACATTGGCTCTCAACAGGTAAGATTTACACTCGTGAAATGACAGAAAGAAGAAAAAACTGTTTGCAATAGAAGGTTAATGGCAAAACTGACAATAGTAGAGAACAGCTTAATATATTTTTTAAGAGACTTAAAAAAGTACATACCGATTTAAAACATGAGACTTGTTTTTGTAGTCTGAAATGAGATGCAATGAACAATTGTAAATTAAGCATAGGTGCATTTAAGTTACATGTATGATCACACACACAGAGAGAGTGAACAGGAATTGGGCAAAGTGGGTGCTCTTGGTGGGCCCTACCAAAGGCATGCCACTGCGCAAAACACATGCAACAGAGTCAACAAGAGGAATTTAGTGAAAAAAATAAATAAATAAGTAAACCGGGGGACAAGGCAGGGTATACTTCAGTAGAGATGGGAGAACTTGGTCATCTGACCTAGCTCTCAGCCAAGATGGCAGTAAGTAAACCCAGACAGAGTTAACACTGGGGAAACAGGCAGGGAACACCTCAGTAAAGATGGAGGAACTTGGCCACCTGACCTGGCTCTCAGCCAAGATGGCAGCGAAGTCACCTGACCCCAGTCAAAATGGAAGCAGTCACATGTTATATGGAGAAGCCACTCAGTTAAGATGTCGCTGAGGTCACTTGCCTCAGTTAAGATGGTGGTGAGGTCACATGACCTCAGTCAAACTGGCAGCAGTCACATGCTGTATGAAAAAAGCCAGTTTTTGAGCTGTAGTGGTTTTAAGCTCAATACGAGATGGAAAAGTCACAATTTTGAGCTGCAGGGATTTTAAGCTTAATAATAAGAGAGACCTAAAGGTGTGATCTGCCCTGTTGCTGAGCCGCCATGCCACAAGCTGTGGCAGGGAGCAAAAGGCTGGAATTGAAAAAGCTGCACCATGCCACAAGCCACTGTGGGGAGCAAAAGGCTGGGACTGAAAAAGCCGTCGTGTATCCTGGCAGGGTCCATTTGCCTGTGCGCTGACAGTAGTTAGAACCCTCCCACAGACAGTAGTCAGAAAACTCCCATAAAAGTGGAGCTGGCGGGACACCAGCGGAGTGAGGGTAAGAGCTAAGGCCTAGGGTTTTAGGGCCTCTAAAAGTCTTTCACCTCAGGGGGGACAGACTTGGATGGCTTGCTACCCACAGCTGAAATTGTGTAATCCACGAAACACCACTAGGCCTATAACGGGACATCTCCCCCATAGGCAGGGGGTAAATCGGCGTGAACACCGCAGGACCCGTGGGAGGGCGTCCCCTGACCCCCGGGTGGGGTGCTATAGCCTGACTGGATTCGATCTCTTCCTGGGACTGGCTGCTGTCAGGACCCGCTGCCTGCCGCCACATGGCCCACTACCACCACTTGGGGACCTACAGCATTTCTGCTGCCTACTGCCGCTGGGAATCCTGCAGCATTTTTAATTTCTCCATTATAGTGGGTGACACCATTCCTAACAGAACCTGAGCCCTCTGTCGCTCTAGCCGAGGTTGTGAATGTGTCCATAGCTGCCCCTGGAGAAGTGAGAAAGCATCCAGAGGCCAATAGTGGTATTTACTAGCTTGGAAATCTTCATCTATAAAATGCTCCTAACAGTCATTTCTCACCATACGTTAGGGCTTGAATAAGATAATGCATGTGTTTTACATAGTACCTGGCAAGTAAAATACTACTTAGTATTGGGATAATATTTAAGAAACAGTATTGATAAAGAAACACAGCTACTCAAAAAAAAATTCTCTTTCCTGCTAAGGGAGGCAATGAGTCAACATGTTAGCCCATGCCAAGTGGAAAAGCCTCCTGGTTGTGGGCGTTGTCATTGGAAAGGGGGGAATTACCTGAAAGCTCAGCTCAGCCGGGCAGTACAGGGCAGGCGTGCTGGGGAGACTAGGCATACCAGATTCAGATTTCCATCCGGTAGTGGGCTTCAATGTGTTACTTCCAATTTCCTGAAATGTGGGTCCAAGTAATGATGACTCCAGCAGTAATAGTGTGAAAGTATAGGGGCTCAAAATGTATTTGACATCCTGAGTCCATCAAACAAAACTTATGCTGTTGAACACACTGCTCATGTGTTTATTATATTTTTTCAACAAAATGAAGTTATGATCATTTGTGTTTAGAATCATTGCTTTTATCTTAGATTTCTTCCCAGTCTTAACATATTTGTTTTCAACAGAGACCATCTTGAAAAACAGGTTGAACCTCAACTGAAGTTTACAATTTCAAAGTCAAATGAAAGGGGAGGAAGAATCTAGATTCCAACAAATAAAATTGAAACTGGTTTTTTTTTTTCAGTCTAATAAAATTAAAACCTGAACAGTTTCTAAAATTGTATTACTTCCAGTTGATTTAGCAGCACATTCATTCTAAGCCTAGGTCCAAGGGACCTGAGTCCAGAGCAGGGACATTTGTTTATCTGCCTGCACCCTCCCAATTTTCATGTAGAGTAATGGAACTTTCTCCAAGCCAAGAGCATAGTGAGGGGGGAACAGGGGGACTTGCTTATTTCCACCAAACAGGATCCCCAGTTCTGCTCTGGAAACCAGGAAGGGAGTATATTACAGCAATGTAGCAAATCACCGCATGGGCTTGTCTCTTGAGAGTACAGCAGTATTTTGATGGATTTGATAATGATGATAGACATTGACACCTAGAGCTCTTGAGCCCCTGGTGATTACTCCCTACCACTAACGTGAACAGTGCCCAGCACATCCAGCATCTTGATATTGAAGGAGGAAAAGAAAGACACGTTGCTCGTTCTCCTCACAAGTGTCTCCAGCCTTCTGGAATTGTCATAATCCTATGGCAGCAAGTGACAAACTCAGCTCTACAAGTTAGCTTTCTTTTCTTTCACACAGCTTAATTTTACAAAAATTAGCTCTAATCATTAACCTCCTAGAAGTATCATTTCCTGGAATACGGAGTGGACAAGCCATTTCAGCTTCAATTTATCTTCTCTTTTTCCTCTTAAAATTTTGGAATGCTAATCTAGCTTAGGATTTATTGGGCAGGAGAATGAAGGCAAGGCAAGTTGTTCCTTCAAAAGGAGGAGGTCAGGCCATGTCACACAGTCCATTGCTTTCTCCGTGGCCTAACGTTTCCTAATCTGTAAAGGAGTTAAATGAGGGCTCAATTAAAACACCTGCTGTAGCTGTCAGGCCATAAAGTGCTCAGCATTTGCTGTTTCCCTTTATTCCGCAGTACCGGCTGTAGAGGTCACTTTTCAAAGTGACCTCTTTAATATACTTAAAACACTGAAAACAGCCCGCACTTAAAATTCGAATAATAAGTGTTCTAGTTGAATAACTGAGTAAAATTAATTTTACTGAGTGAGCCTTTTATGCTTATAGTTAATAAAAGGCCATTTTAGTACCTGAGGGTCCTGTGAGTCTCTTTAATTCTTATATGGCTAATTTTGCATGATTCCCAGAAATTATAATTGCCGGTGGAGTCTTCTTCCCCTTGTTATTCAGTACACAGTTTTTAAGGTCTGGGATTTTGCATTGTGGCTGGGGGAGGGGTTAAACTGCGCCATCTGTGGAAGGCCTGTGAGTGTAGTGCAGTGGTGAGCTGCTGTTGTGGCTGTGCTGCCAAGAGACACTAGCCACAGTTGTGCTTTGCCAGCGCTGCAGAGCTTGAGACATGTGGTGGCACTCCATCTCCTCTAAGGACTCCTGCTGTTCAAAATAACTTTCATAATTGTAGTTATTCTAACAAAACTGACTTTTACTGCACACATTTGGAGGAAAAAGTCTCAGGTCCCTGCTTGTCCTGGCGAGGGGAAGGAATGAGCTCTCCTACTTCTTCATGTAAAGCTTCAAGAGACAGTGATGTGCTGTCCATCAGGTGACTAAATTATCTCTCTGGTCATCAATGCTTGTCAGACTCAAAGAAAATAAAGGGCATGAGACATTCTATGTGGCTAGATGAAGTCATTTATGCAGAAGCACACACTCAAACCCAAAAGATCTCACTTCCAGAATCCTATTCATATACCGAAGTGGAGCCAGTGAGATGGTTTAGTGGGTAAAAGCACCTACCACCAAGCCTAACAATCTGAGTTCAGTCTCTAGGCCCCATGTCATAAAAGGAAAGACCTACTCTTGCAAGTTGTCCTCAGACCACCACACACTCACCATGGCTTGCATACGCTTACCTACTCAAAAGGTAAATATAGGTTAAAAAGTGTCTCATTCACCGAGCAGATTACTTTTGAGCACCTTCCCAAAGCAAGATAGGGTAGCAAGTGGACGGTAAGCTACTGTCTGATTCTCAACTTCTTGTTCCCATAGCTATCTCCACTGTGTTTTGGGGATAGATTGGTGTGTGCAATCCCAGACTTCATAGTCTAAGTGACATGATATTGTTTCATAAAAACTCTTCAGAGTATTCTATATCAGTTTGTCACTTCCTTTACGGCTACAAAATACTGTGTTTGGATTATTATTAGCTTCCTGATTGGCATTTAAGTAATTCCTGGGGTTTGGTGTTTCTTCTTCCTTTCAATTTTGGGGTTCTGTACTCTTGCCTCACTTTTACACTAATGTACTGGTTTCAGTTCTTATCTTTAGTGATTCTGGGCAATGAAACACCATAGTACACTTACAGGAAGCTTCATCTTTGTATGCACTTCCTGTTGGATGCATGCCAGCATACCTAACTTCAGTATTATTGGTAAGGCTTGTTCTTCACCCCACAGATGTGATAGCTGTGATTAATGACCATGAGTCAGCTGATACACTTTTCATCCCCAGCATTGGGCTCCACTTGCCTATCACCTAGGTCTGTCATTGCAGGCTGCCCACACTGCTCACTCTGATGATCAGAGACTCCCTTGCTGGGGCAGAGCTGGGGACCTCCAGGAATGGCCTTTGTTCTCATCTACAGTTGGCCTCTGGTTAGTTGCTCTTCTGACTGTCATGACAAAATACCTGGCAAAAGCAACTTGCAGGCAAGGTGAGGAGGAAGGAGGGTTTATGTTGCCTTGAGGCTTGAGGGGATAACATGTCAGGGGAAGAATAGTGGTGGGTGTGTGAGATGACTTGCTGTGGGACAATGATCTTATACCCTGTAAAGATTTGTCAGTTGTATTGCTTTAATAAATCGCTGATTGGCCAGTAGCCAGGCAGGAAGTATAGGCGGGGTGACCAGGCAGGAAGTATAGGCGGAGCAACCAGAACAAGAGAATCCCCACATTCCTGTCCCTGGTATCCTGTAAACAAATGTTTCTAAAATCCTTTATACAAAGCTACAAAATTGAGTACCTAAGTCATTCAGAGGCAAACCCTTGAACTGAAATAAAACCATTCAGAACTTCTATTTGCCTTTTGTGTTGCGAATGCTAATGTGTTTTGCTGCAGCCATGGCAGTAGGTTTAATTATGGATGGCCTGCAGACTCTGCTGGGTCTTGTGTAACATTTGGTGTTTGTGTTTCTATCTTACTACTTTTCTAAAATATGAAAGTGTAAACTCCAACCCTCATATGACCCCACATCTTTCAGAAAGGGGATTATGGGCTTGCAATGCCCAGTTCCTAGACTAGTATATGCGGCTAGTACATGTGAGTCTACATCAAGTTTGATTAATATGAGGCACTTAACAATAAGAAACTTCTCCACAGCCAGGCCTTGTGACCTTGAGGCCTTGGGGAATAAAATGGATGATTCGGTCCCTAGAATGGGGAGCCAAAATGTTTCCTTAATTATTCTCTTATGGTTGTAGTAATTGCTCTGTGGTCAAGCCAATAAATCTGGGGTGAATAGAATGTTATTCCATCAGTTAAAAGTGTCCCTATTAGTATCCTAGAAGGTGCTTTCTGTGTGATTCATGTATTTTCTCTTCAGCTCTGTACCTTTATCATCCTGTGTCTCTTGGTTATGATTAACATTTTTTTAAAGTGTCACATCAGTTTTTTTTAATGCTGATGATTTAATTGCAAAAGCATACATAAACAATTTTAAAGGTGTGAGAAGAAATTTCACAAGCCACACAGGGAACAGCACCAAAGCCACCTTCAGTCTGGAATTCATCACTTTGCAAAGCAAACTGCACTGCTAACACAAAGTGGTACAGCCTAAACCAGAGTGATGCCAGTTGATGCAAAACAGCATTTGTTTCAGACCAGAGATGCAGTGAGTGATAAGAGATGAACTTAGTGTGTTTCACCTTCATAAAGCTTAGGCATCTAGGAGAGCAAGACATATATAGGAAACAGAAATCACAGTAGAATGTTCCAGAGAAGAGACTTTGCAGCTCACTTTCAGGAAGGAAAGTGTGATTACTCTGACTTGTGAAGATGAGTCAAAATTGGGTAAGATAGAGACTGGATGAAGAACTTACAGAGCACAGGGACCAGAAGAACAGAGTCTCAGCTCTCTGGAAGTTCTTTTTAATGGCTGCCATTCTAATAGGAGAATTATGTTGCAACAGTGGAGGAAAATTACAGTCCTTGAGAAAGCAGGGCAGGTGACCTTCAAACCTTGTCTTGAAGGACATAGGCAGTTGCTGAAGAGGATGGGGACAGGCTAAGGAATCTGTTCTGAACAGAAAAATTAGATTTTTTTTTAACTATATGTAATGTAGGTGTGGGTGTGTAGAGTGCAGGTGCTTGCACAGGTCAGAAGAGGACATTGTATCCCTGCAGCTGGGGTTAAGACAGTGTGAGCCACCCAACATGGGTGCAGGGACATGAGTCAGGTCCTTTGCACAAACACCATATCCTCTTAACTGCTGAGCCAGGTCTCTAGCCCAGATCAGATATGAAGTTTCAGTACCAGGACAGTTACACCATAAAACCTGTGTATTTTCATTGCAGATGAATCAAACATTCCTTCTGGAGCAGCACAGAGTGGGAAAAGTTTACAGAATAAGAGTCAGTTTAGGACCATTGCACCAAAAATTGTGCCTAAATTCTTAACATCCAGAGTGATTCCCTGTCCTTCCTCACTTTCTGACCAAAGGAGTCTGGCTCTAACCTCCAAGCCTCTGGGCATACCCACCCCGAACTATGCTCTGATGCAGGTGGCTGGCCAGGAGGGGACATTTTCTCTTTTTGCTTTGCCGAATGTTGCTTCAGCTCAGACAGTTCAGAAGCCCAGATTGTCCCTGCATGAAAACCTTAAACTGCCTATTCCTCGATACCAACCACTAAGTAACAAAGGGTTAAGAAAGAAAGAGGACCTGAACTCTCCCAAGAGTAGCTGGAATGAACCTCCTGGACCACCCCAGACATGCCAAATGTCCCCTTCCCCACAATCCCATCCTGAACTGCCTCACAAGACCAGCCCGTTGAAGCCAATGCCCACTTTAAACCCTTACCCCACCATCAAAACAGCTACACTGACCAGTAGTATTAGCCCAGGAGATTTGAATTCTCTAGTGACCAACAGTTGTGGAGACCTGAAGCTTCCTACCATCCCAGCGTGCTCTACAGAGGATTCCTCTTTCCCACAGAACCTCTCAGCAGACTGTGCCAGGAAGGAGGCGCCCACTAATTCTGCTGTTGCTGGTGAAGAGCTTAAAGAACAGGTGGCTCCTGCACGCACTGTCTTCAGCAGTGTGATTCAGTTGGTCTCTTTAGTACCGAAGGGTAAACTGCCCATCCTACCCTTCTCAAGAATGAAAGCCACAGAGGTGGACAAAGTGGAATCAGATGCTGATTATGCCAAATTATCTTCATCTGGATGCAGGGCAAACTGTGATGAGAGACTGTCCATCACAGAAAGATTTGATGCAGCCACCACATTACCCAGCAAGATAACTGCTCTGCATGGGCCAAACCAGAGTGCTTATGAAAGTGCCTTCTGTCCTGTCACCAAATTAGATCTCAGCCACAAAGTAAAACCACGTAGTGGGGCACCAAAGAGAAGAGAAAGAAAATGGAACGTGCCAGATGAGATCTTAGCATTGCAGGGCAAAAGGAGGAAATACATTATTGGTCTGTGTGGAGATGGTGTAGAAAGGGGGAGAAACAGTCCCCAAGAGCCCAGAGACCAGAGGCCCAAGGCTGCTTCGAGAAAATATCGTAGTATCATGCCTAAGCCTGTGATCGTCATGTCTCCTTGGGCACCCCTGGCGTCTCCTGCAGCTGCCCTGCAGTCCCCAGCTCCCAGCAGCCTCAGTCAGGGTGTTCTGCTGAGCAGTGCACTGCCTCCAAGATGTCTTGGTTCCAAGCAAAGTGACAGCCCTGCCCCTAAGCCCAGTTCTGTGCTCAGAAACGGATTCTCTGGCATTAAGAAGCCCTGGCACATGTGTCCTGTCTGTAACCACCACTTCCAGTTCAAACACCACCTTCTAGACCACATGAATACACACACCAACAGACGGCCTTACAGTTGTGGGATCTGTCGCAAAGCCTACGTCCGTCCCGGCAGCCTGAGCGCACATATGAAACTTCACCATGGGGAAAATCGCCCTAGGAGACTAGTGTGCTGTGAGTTTTGTGCAAAAGTGTTTGGTCATGTGCGAGTCTATTTCGGCCATCTGAAGGAGGTGCACAGGGTTGTGATCAGCACAGAGCCCTCCTCCAGTGAACTGCAGGCAGGAGACACACCAAGGAGCAAGAACAGAGATGCCTGTGTGCAAGCACCCGATGGCCCACCGGAGAGGTGAGTGCTCAAGGAAGGGAAGCCTGGCAAGAAAATCCGTTGTGATTGAGTCAGGGGTGGTGGTGTACATACAATCCCAGCACTTGGCAGATAGAGACAGTGAGCTCAGGAATTACAGGTCAGCCTGGACTGTATGAGACCCTGTCCCAAAATAACAACAACAAAAGATGTCATAAGGTAAAAGAAGCCACTTTGTCCCACCCCTCAGTTCTTCGAAGAATGACCCCGTTTCTTGTTGGTTTCTGCTCACAGTGTTTAATTACTCACACTTGTGTAAGTCAAGGCATGAATGCCAGTTTGAGTATTCTGGGAAAAGTTGGGTGGCAGGTTACTTTTGCATCTGAAAATTAAAATAGGAGATTACCATATACAGTTTTTAGTAGTCTTTATAAAGTAGTTTCCCAAAATTATTGTTCACAGAATTCTTATCTAATCAGCTTTATCTACCCCACAACATCATGTGAGGCCACACCCTTCACCAGACTCCAAGGTACTCCACCAAGCCGTGCCCTTTGTTACCTGTCAGGCCAGATTTTTTCCTCTGTCTGTTTTGTAAGCGCTGCTCCTTATTAAATTATTAAATTTAATTTAATTATTAAAACAACAACAACAAGCTCCATGATCTGGGCGCTGACAAGGCAAGCCCGTGAGCAGCGGTGGCCAGGGAAGTGCCCACAGTGCGGCTCATGTCCACAGCTGAGGTGGCTGAGGGCTGAGAAGGAAGCCCTGCCCAATACCTTACTTCTCTGCTCCTTGTTTTTTATTGTCCCAGTTGCTTTACATGTTTTGCATTCAGATGCCTGCCCTAGCTTTTTCTTGTCTTTCGCCTTTCCTGTCTCCAGGAGTTTATTGCATCTCCCACCAACATGCTTTCCGCTAATGTGCCGTGGAACCTCCCTTCAACTTGCTTTCATATACTCAGATCACCTTGAAATAAGATGTCAAAACTGCCAAAGTGGTGGGGATGGCATGCATGATGTGGGACAGTCATCTCCAGCAGTGCCACAGGGTACCCTGGCAGCTCCTATCATACTGCCATAATCTTCATGTTGACTACACCTATGGTAACCAGGGAGGTGGTTCACTAGGGGGAGATCCAGGACTCTTGGTCCCTGATGGCCTCAGAGATGTCAGGCCCTAGGGGTGGCTGCATGCTGTGGCCTCTGCTGAGGCTTCTCAGAGCTCACCATAGCAGGGGCTTTATATTTCTGGAGGTCTAGACATGACCGCAGGAGATCCAGTTGCATTTTCCTGGGAAGTCTTATCTAGACTCTTTTCCTCTTTTCCAGGGAAACCAAGTCAAGTTTGGAAGAAGATTTCCTTCTCAACCAGGCAGATGAAGTCAAGTTGCAAATCAGATGTGCCCGTTGTCAGATCACTGCACAGTCTTTTGCTGAAATTAAGTTCCATTTGCTTCATGTTCATGGGGAAGAGGTCCAGGGCCGGCTGCAGAAGGTGTTCTTACCAGGCAGCAGAGCAGGTGCTGCCCACCAGGAGCCGCACTCTGAGAAAAGGAAGGAAGTGAAGCCTTGTGCCTCTGCGGAGGACTCCCCAGCATTCCCTAATGTGAAAAGACAGCCACCCCCTCGTCAGAACAGGGAGGAACTGTGGGCAGAAAGTGAAGGCACCCAGTGGGGAATGAACAGCCCACAGCACCCCACCAGGCTTCTCTGGTCCCATTCAGGCTTTAACTGCCTGCTCTGCGCCCAGATACTGGGGAGGAAGGAGGACCTGCTGCTTCACTGGGTAAACCAGCACAACTGTGAGGAGCCCGCCAGACTCTGGGCTCTCCTGGGTGTGTTCTCTCACCAGGGAGCTCCTGAGTTCCCCAGTGAAGTAAGGCAGTGACACTGAGCCACCCAGCTGAAGAGATGTCACACTATGGCCTTTCTGTCATGTTCTGTTCCTGTTAGTATTTAATTATAAGGATCCAGTACTCCAGGGCCACACCAGTGTCCAGAGGTAATTTTTGTGCATAGTTTTATTTTCTTAAGAAATGAAGTATGTGCCCTGGATGCATTTTCTAACATATATTGTCTCACCTTAAAACTCCATGCATTGTCTAATATCATAGACTTTATCTCATAATAAATAAAAAGATTCAAATTAAGAAATTGAAATGTAGAAAAGATTATTGTTTTTTTCGATTGCAAGTTTTTGAGTGTGAGTGTGTTTGATTGAGTGGGTATATGTTTAAGTATATGTGTATATGTGTCCTCTTATTTTGATACTGTTTGATTATATTTATCAACAGTTAATTCTCCAACTGTGGAATGTATTTGCAACTATAGTAGATAGTTACATGATAAATGTCCATATTTATTAGTCTCTGGTTTATTTGAATATGCCCCAGAACAATCTTTTTAATGTTTTCTCTACCTTAAAATCTGCGTTTTCAAGACACTTTGGGGGTGGTTATTTTGCTGTTAAGTGTGCAGTTCTCTAAAGAGTAACCAGCAAGTCTTCTAGTGTTCCTTTTCCAAATAATAGAAAAAAATGATACTTCAGCTAATAAAAAAAATCTACTTATATGGTAGAAGGTTATTTTCAGGAAGTCTTTGTGGCCAGAAGATTTACAGCCTGGAAAGTGAACTATATGGTGCAGTTCAGATGCGACGGAGCTTCCTGCTTTCTCTCCCTTCCAGGAACTCCGGAGGCCTGTTGCTAGCTGGTCACTTTTAGATGGAACTGCTCCTTTAAAGCCCAGTGTTGTAAGGAGGAGGCCGCTTGTTGGTTCCTGGCCACTTAGCCCTGAAATAATCACACAGAGACTGTATTAATTAAATCACTGCTTGGCCCATCAGCTCTAGCTTCTTATTGGCTAACTCTTACATATTTTTTTAACCCATTTCTAGTAATCTGTGTATTGCCACATGGCAGTGGCTTAGCAGCTAAAGTTCCACTTGGCCCTGGCGGGGCTACATGGCTTCTTTTTTTTTTTAAATTTTTTATTTATTAAGTATACAGTGTTCTTCCAGAAGAGGCACCAGATCCCATTATAGATTGTTGTGAACCACCATGTGGTTGCTGGGAATTGAACTCAGGACCTCTGGAAGAGCAGCCAGTACTCTTAACCTCTGAGCCATCTCTCCAGCCCCTACATGGCTTCTTTCTAACTCCTTTCTCCCAGCATTCCGTTTAGTTTTCCCCACCTAGCTCTGATCCCCTATAGCTCTGCTATAGGTCCAAAGCAGTTCCTTTATTCATTAATGGTAATCACAGCATATAGAGGGGAATCCCACATAAGCCCAGAATCTCTTTGAAACTCAAGAGCAAGTGAGAGCCTCTTAGATTCCTGGGAAATTACCTTGAATCACAAAAATCACCATTTGAACTTTGTAGCCATCCTGTCTACCAGTCATTTTGTGGGAAGTGGGCTCTGAGCATCCATTCCTCTAAACCTGCTGCCTTCCCACAAGGCATGCTTCCCTGCAAGCTCCCAGTCCTTCCCACAAGGCATGCTTCCCTGCATGCTCCCAGTCCTATTTTTTTTGCCAGGCATGGGCCTGAGGAAGTTACCAAGAAGGAAGAAGGGAATTTTGGTGGATAAGCTCCTGAGTCTTACATCACATTTTTAAAGGTTCATAGGTACCTTGTGGCTGCAGCAATGTGGGAAGGAGACTCTTTTGCTAACAGTTTTGCAAATCTGAGAAAGAGTGTTGGTTTGGATGCTCCAAAGCATCTTCCTATCGTCTGTCTATTGAGCAGCATCAACTCGGCTTCAAAGAGATCACAGTAGCCAACAAGTGCTTGGTGTTTGTAGACCCCCTTCCATTAGTGATGAAATAGTCTGCCCATGCCACTCAATGAATTGGCTCATTTTTAGGAAGATTTATTATAAAGATTATAAAACCTGTAATCTACCAAGAATACAATTTGAAATTAAACTTTGAAATGATTTCTAGATCATCCAGTCCTTGGGTACAGAGCAGGGTTTCAGAAAATCTGGCAAAAGACAAAATGGCCATTCTGGTGGATGCACACCTGGCAGGCAGAACAAAGTTTGGTGGCTCTTTGTGGAGACCTTCCCACCATGACTCACATAAGAGATAGGCAGTCTCTGGAAACATGTGACAAGCTGGGGTGTTTTCATTCTAGATTGTGTTTCAGGACAGTGACTAAAGTTGCTGACTAACTTTGAAAGCATGTTACCAGGACACTGATTCATGACATAGAGGGACTGGTAGAAGAGAGGGGTCATTCTTTGGCCTGGGGACATAGCTCACTGGTAGAGTGCAGGCTCCTGGGTTTGAGTCCCATTGCCTTTGAAGAGCGAAGACTTGAAGGGCATGTGGGTAGGACTCCTTCAGATGCTACCTTGTACATTGTGCAACCTGTGCATTGTGCAAACTGTCCTGGTCCACCCAAGATAAGGAGCTCTGGCCTTTAAATCAGTGCTGACCGAGGGCAGAAGAGGGCTCTTGTTGGGGAGGGGGGAGTCACTGAGCTTATAGGCTTAGGAGAGCCGCCCCTTGGATCGTGGCACAGTTCCAGCCTGTCCTCCCACAGAACCTCTATGGGGTGGAATAAAGTACTTTGCCATTTATTCCCTGTCGCCTGGAGAGAAGTCTCTTTCCAGGTCTCCAGCCTCGGCCTCTCTCTAAAGTAGCAGTGACAATCCCACCTCAGGAAGTGGCTGGAAAGAGTTCCTGAAGCATACAGCAGCAGGTGGGTGGTATTTATTATACTTTGGCTCGGGTGTGAAGGAGGGTACATCACAGCATATAAAAATCATTGAAAACAGCGCAGATCGCCCTGTGATAGAGATCGCAAGGTCAGGAACTACAGAGAACCAGAGGAATCCACATCTCTGTATAAAACGCATATCTATGGAGGTTGGCCTTCCAGATTTGCACCTTTCTTCTGCAGTTGCCCCTCTGCTCTCCCTGATGAAGCTGCTGCCGTTGTCATATGCACACACCATCCAGAAGCTGGTTTAAGAGCACTAGCCTCTTGAGGACAGAGAGCCCTCAGTCAGCCTGGGCCCCCACAAGCACCCCTGCTGTATGGGGACTAGCACACAGATCATTACTAGGATGATAAAAAAAGTCTGCATCCGCTAAATACAAAATTGCTGATTTTCTTTTTTTCTTTCTTTTTTTTTCTTTTTGAATAAAGCACCAAGCTCATAGCTAGGATGGCATTGAGGCAGATGGGGTCTTCAACTCAGCACTTTTCGTTTTACTTTAATGTCTTTGCTTCTCAGAAAATTGTCCCAAAGCCAGATTTTCCCCCCATTTGGCCTTAAATTATTTCTGAAAGTTACAGCATTTTTGATTTGTGCTGTTTTATTGCTTGTCATTTTTATTCATGTCCCTTTCATTGCGCTCTCTGGCTCTCTGGATCTTATCCTGGTTTAGCCCACCCTCCTCTCTTGAACTGTTCCTCATATGGAAGGCTGTCTCTTCATCTGCACGCCGTAAATAATTGAGCCTGGGCATGTTCCATGGCCTTCTCTGGCTGCAGGCTCCTCTTCTCCCAGCTGCACAGCTCCAGTTTTCTGTGGGCCAGTGACATGATTGTTGGCAATAAACGTTGTGCTTCGTTTATTTATTAAGGTTCTCCTATCTAGACAGGCCTGCTCCGCTCAGGCTGCTGACATGCTTTGTTGGGTGCGTGTTTTATAGAGTCCTCTTTTTCTACTGAGCTCCTGAGAATAAGCCCTGGTCAGGAGTCACCGGGTTGAGCAGTGTAGGGTTTCAGCTTCAAGCCCCGCTGGACCATCAGCAGCTGATCTTGGCTTCCGCTCTACATGGACTGTCTCCCTATCTCCAGGAGTTTTGCTTTAGGGGAGAAGTCTGTTGTGTCTTGGCTATGGTGTGCCCTTGGCTATGGCGACTTCGTTATGAACACAAGGCCTCTTTCTCAGGTCTATTGTGAAGTGAGGTTCAGGACACAGACTCTGCTTTGGGGGCACATCACAGTGGCCACACTCTGACTTGTGGAGATGCCTCAGTGTGTTGTTTAACCTTAGGAAACACTGTGGGAAAAACCAAAGGTGACAGCTAAAAGTGATGTCAGACCCCTTGTTCTAGATTTCATGTGAAGTTAAGCAGGTTCCATCCTCAAAATTCCCCATTGCTTTTAGCTTAGCCGCCAGGAATTCACTTATAATAAAGATGATAATAGGTGCCCTTTTCAGTATACTCCAAATACCAATTGCAAGTTATTAGCATTATAATAGATCACATTTTTGAGATACCAAATACCTATTCAGAATTTAAAAAAAAAAAGTTAAATACCTTTTTCATTAAACGTGAATTGACTCCATACCTAAGAGCTGGCGAGAACAACTAGATGGTCTGCAAGGCTCAACACTGGCGGGCGGTGAGGGCAGCCACTCCAAGTGTGGTGCCAGTTTTGCACAGAGGTGCCCCCAAACAGAGGTGCTCCCAGCCACACTGAGGCTCTGCTTGTAGGGTGACATGGAATGACACATGTCTCCACTCCCACCCACGTGTCCTCAGTGAAGCACATTCATTTCATTTTCATGACATTTATGGAACCAAGCTTTTGACAGTGACTATATACTCAAGAAGTTACTCTGTAATGCCCATGAAATCTGTCTTTCATGTGTGTTTCTTTTTTAGTCACAAAGCTAGGGATGAAGCTGAGGTCCCAACACATGCAAGACAAATGTTCTACCCCTAACACACAAATAGTCCAGTCCAAACAGTGTTTGAAGAAAGAACAGGGCAACAGTGTGATGTCATGATGTGACCAAGGGATTTGTTGACAGTAATGGGTCCAGTCTGGCACTGGGAGGGCGGAGTAAACCCAGCCCCAGTGTCCAGACAGCAAAATGGCATAAATAATTGATCTACTATCAATAGAAAGAAATTGTATAGCATCAAAATCCAAAAGACACTCAAGGATCCCACTTCAAAGAGTCAATACATAAGGACACAAATAGGTAGGTAAATAATATGTTCCTGAATTTCTGTTTGAAGTGAAAAACTGGGTATAAATCATCAGAATGGGCCAAAAAATATTACAGTATTACATAGAATGGAATATTATGTGCATTAGTCAGTGTTCTCTAGAGGAGCAGAACTTATAGAATGAATATATACATATATATTCATTATACAAACACATACATACACACATATATACATATATATATATGGAGAGGGAGGGGTATTGATAAGAATAGCTTATAGCAGTGTTCTCAACCTGAACCTTTTCATAGGGGTTGCATATCAAATATCCTGCATACCAAATATTTATACTATAAGTCTTATGGTAGCAAAATTACAGTTAAGAAGTAGTAGTGAAATACTACTTGTTGTTCTCGCCATCTAGTTGTTCTCGCCAGCTCTTAGGTATGGAGTCAATTCACGTTTAATGAAAAAGGTATTTAACTTTTTTTTTTTAAATTCTGAATAGGTATTTGGTATCTCAAAAATGTGATCTATTATAATGCTAATAACTTGCAATTGGTATTTGGTCATATGATTGGGGGGTCACCACGACATGAAGAGCTATATTAAAGGGTCACAGCATCAGGGAGGTTAAGAACACTGGCTTATAAGCTATATATAGTCCAGCTAGTCCAACCCAAGGTCCAAAAATCCAGTAGTTGTTCGGTCCTTTTATGCCCAGATCATGGAGTTTCCCCCAAAACCAACCAGGAGACCAAGTCCTGTATGTAAAAGCAAAGAGCCTTTATTCTTACACAAGTTTGCAAACTTGGACTCTCCGTGTGTCCAACGTATTGGAGTGGTTGAAGAGCCCTGAGCTCAGTTAGGGTTGGGATTTTTGTAGTAGCAAAAGTAGGACCCCTGATTGGCTGACATTGTCTAGGGGTGTCCTAGTGAAAACCTCTGAGTGTATGCTGGCAGGTGATCCTACCTGCAATGGTTGGAATGTTAGGAATTTCCTTTGGATGATCTGTTTCTGGGTGGTGCCTGGGTAGTCTCAGTTTATGGTCTTTCTTGCAACCAGGTATTGCCTTAGGACAAACTACTGAGACTTGGGCCTCTGTTGAGCTTGTCAGGGCTGGGCCCTACAGGTCTATGAAGCTGGATGTCTCAGCTGGTCCTCAGTCTATGCCAGAATCCCAAAGAAGTAGTCTCTAATTCCAGTCAAGGAATGGACTTGCTAGAATGAGAGCAAGCTGGCAAAGAGAAAGCAAACTTCCTTCTTCGATGTTCTTATATAGGCTGCCCAGATGGAAGGTAGATGGATCTTCGACCTCAAAAGATCTGGATTAAAGGTGTGTCTTCTCTCCTCAAAGACTAGGATTAAAAGTGGATCCCCCCACTTAAATGACTAAATTAAGAAAAAATTTCCTCACAGGTGTTTACAACCATTTAGGCTTAAGTTAATTCCAAATGTAGTCAAGTTGACAACCAAGAATATACATCACAGTATGCTTTGATGTAAAAAATTGAAGTATCATATCATGTGTTAAAATATGTATTATGGGAAAGAAGCAATGCATAAGGTGTTTCTGTTTGCCTTTTCAGCTTAATATTTTATTTTCACACATACATAAAACGTGTTTTTATCATCAGCCACCTCCAGCTCCTCCCCTAACTTCTCACAGATTATGCCCACTCCCTCCCAACCTCATGTCCTCTCTCCTCCTTTCTCATAGCCCACCAAGTCCAGTTTTTTTTCTGCCCATATACACATGGATGCATAGTCCTTCACTGGAGCATGGTCAACTTAGCAGGAGTCAAACCCTTCCCATAGGAGTCATCAGCTGTCCGTAGCTCCTCAGCTAGGGGTGGACCCTGTTGGGCCATGCTGGGTTGTTGACCGGCTTGGTTGTGTACAGTGAGCCATGCAGGGTTGTTGCATTTTTAAATGGTATTTGGATTTTTAAATGGAGGAAGAAATATGTATGTACTTAATTTACACAGAAATTTTATGGAAGGTGACTTCGGGAAAAGGGTTCTGGGAGACGGTAAGGGGGTCACATGTTCTTTTACTCTATTGAAATGCTTTTTCTACTTTTTTTTTCCAGTTAAAAAATAGCTTTATGTGCCGGGAAGATGGCTTAGTAGGCAAAGCGCTCGCTGTGAAAGCACAATGACTTGAGTTCAGGTCCCCAACATCACAAACAATGCAGCATAGTGACACTGAAGAAGCAGAGACAATTGATAGATCCTAGAGCCCGCTGGCCAGTGACACTGAAGAAGTAGAGACAATTGATAGATCCTAGAGCTCGCTGGCCAGCTAGTCCAGCCTTAGCAGTGAGCTCCAAGTAAGTGAGAATCCCTCCTCAAATAATAAGATGGGGCAAGAACCCCAGTGTTAGCCCCTAGCCACTGCTTTGCACATGTACACACACCACCCACGCACAAACTAAAACCCACCTTTAGCAAGATCCAAATCACTCTACTTGGTTAGGTGTTAGCTGTACGGTCATCATCAACGAAGACCTCAGCAAAATTATGAAGGGAGGAAGTCACTGCCATTCAGCTTTGGTCCCTGTATCTCTTCCCACCTGAGGTCACTGCTTACCTGTCCCACAGAGAACAACCCGCAAGAAAAGCAGATTTTCTTTTTTCTTTCTTTTTTTTAACCATTTCTCTGAAGACTTAATGAGTTCTCAGCACTTTTTTCTTTTCCTTTTTTTATTTTTTTATTGATTTTTATTGATCTCTACATTTTTCTCTGCTCCCCTCCCTGCCTTTCCCCTCCCTTCAACCCTCTCCTCACACTCCCAATTTACTCAGGAGATCTTGTCTTTTTCTACTTCCCATGTAGATTAGATCCATGTAAGTCTCTCTTAGGGTCCTCTTTGTTGTCTAGGTTCTCTGGGATTGTGATTTGTGGGCTGGTTTTCTTTGCTTTATGTTTAAAAACCACTTATGAGTGAGTAGATGTGATAATTGTCTTTCTGGGGAAAGGCATATTTTCAATCCAGTGTACAGAGAGACAAAGTTTTGTTCCATAAAGTAATGCACACTGCTGACGCTCTCTAATCTGCTTCATTGGTCTAGGTGACTGGATTGCTTTAGATGGATGTTATGACCCACTTGTGAGCAGCTGAATAGATGGCTGTAGACTTTTTGCTTTCTGACCTCTTCCTGGGCAGCATGGCTTTTCTGGACTCTCGGGCCTTAGGTTCCTTCTGTTGAGGGCCTTTGTCTCCCTACAGACTTGCACATCAGGCACAGCAGGACTGGGGATGCCTATGGCTAGTAGGCCTTTGGTACCACAACCTCAAGATGCCCTGGATGCCCTATTTTGCCCTGTTGTGCATCTGTGAACCATCACTTGGAGACTGAGAGAGTGTGGTGTGTGTGCCTAGCCTTTCACTGTTCTGCCTGTTAATACTCTGGGTGAGGCTTGAACTCATTGTTTGTCCTAACTCCAAATGACATGGCAGAAACCAAGTCCATAGAAGACAGGGATTCTGGCAGTTGGTTCCCACAGCCCATCTTTTTTCCTTTACGAAGAAGTCACTCCCACTCTGCCACCCCCCCCCCCCCGCCAAGTTCTAAGCCAATGAATGGGTCTTCTCTCCTTCCAGCCTTGCCTTCAGGCTGAGTGCCTTGCTGCCAGATCTTCAGAGCTACAAAGGCACAACAGAATGTGTTTGAAGGAAAGGCCTCTTGCATTTCAAAATGATCTTCTAGCTTCCTGTTTTTTTCCCAAGACATGATTCTGGAGTTAGGCTTTGTCTGTGCTGACCAAATGCAGCTGTCCCTTTGCCTGTGTGGTGCTGGGAGCCCCTGTGACAAGAAGCCACCTTTTTGCTTAGCTGTTGCTTGGCCCCGGTCATTCCAGTGTAACACCTGGTTAGTCCACACGTTAGGGTTAGCATGTTGGCTGAAAAAAAATAAAAAACAGCCATGGTCTCCCTTTTTATAGCAGCTTAAGGCTATCCCAAGTTGCCAAGAAACTATAAAGCAACCACATCCACTAGTCCCTTCAGACCTTCCGCCATCATCAGCACATAAGTCCTGGGCATCATCCCGTATGTGGAGAACCCCTCTCCTCAGTGTGCCCCTGTGGGGAATATCAGGGCAGGCCTGCACTTTAGCTCAGATTGGAGAAGAAAGTTTGGCTCTTGCAAATGAATAAAGGACACAAGGGAGAAAGACATTAGCAGGTGTTAATTCCAGTTGGGTGTCTTCACCTTGCTTCCCTCTGTGTGCTGAAATACTACCTCAACCCATCACAGAAGTGAGAAGTGACTGTCATAGCAATGGGGAGGTGGCTCAGTTGGGAGGTGCCTGCTTCACAGTCCTGTTGCTCAATCCCTAGCACCTACATAAAAGATGAGCACAGCACTGAGGGTGCAGAGATAGGAGACTCCTTGGGGCTTGTTGGCCAGCCCACCTAACTAAATCAGCAAGCCCCAGGTTCAGTGAGAAACCCTGCCTCAAACAAATAAGGTGGAGCACAATTGAGGAAGAAATTGCATAACAACTCCTGACCTCTGCATGTGTGCACCCACAGACAAGAAGAGTAATGGTTCTAACATCAAGGACCTTGTGGGGCACAAGCTCATATAAGTGTTGGTGAGTATACAGATGCTTTCTGGGCCCTTTAGATACATTGGGACTTTATGCAGTGAAGTTTCAGCTGGGCCTTTTACATTGGGAGCTCTGCAGTCTGGATGACATCATATCATTGTCTGGCACTTGCCAATTTCTTAAGGACCACCTCCAGTTGGTGCCAGCACAACCCTCAGCAAGTCCTTAAGTCATCCCCCATGTTCAGTTTCATTGACATCCTTGGAAGAATGTCTTAAATAGACAGAAGACAAAAAAAAGACAGAAAAGATGAATAATAACTGAAAAGAGCTCAGAGTCTAGAGTGTAGATGGAAGTTTCTGTCCCTCCCAGTCCTGCAGCCACTCAGTTCCAAAGGAACACACAGAAGCTTATGTTAATTAGAAATTGTTTGGCCTATTACTCAGGCTTATTACTAACTAGCTCTTACAACTTAAATTCACCCATAATTCTTGTCTATATTTAGTCATGTGACTTGGTACCTTTTCTCATTGTGGCATTCTCATCTTGCTTCCTCTGTGTCTGGCTCTCTGCCTTTTCTCTTCCCAGAATTCTCCTAGTCTGGTCACCCCATCTATACTTTCTGCCTGGCTACTGGCCAATCAGCGTTTTATTAAACTAATACAAGTGACAAATCTTTACACTGTACAAGAGCATTATCCTATTGCACTGGAGCACACAGTGTATTCACCCCTCCTTATGCCATACAGCCCATCTTATTTCCCCTTTAGGCCAGTCATTGTGTGTGACAGTTTTCCCAGGCCTTATCACCCTATCCAGATCACAGGTCATCAGGGAGTTTGAGTGAAAATGGCAGTCATTGTCCACACTAAGGCTGCCCTTCAGTGACCTCCTTTCCTTTCTGCCTCCTGCTCATCTCTCTCCACATCCTCTGGAGAATGGACCCCATTTTCCTCACCTCATGAAAGATGAAGCATCCCCTAGGAGAGCCAGGGCTACCAAAGCCCTGAGGCTCACACCAGCCGGATGAGACTGAGCCCTCCCCTCCAACAGTGACATACCATTCAAATAGACGCAAGCTTGGGGGTGACCCTCAGTCCTTACAATGACCTGTTACTCCCTCTTTATTCTCTTTGTCTACACACTTAGTAGTGGACTCTATCCTTGCTCCAGTTCTTTGCCCTGGAGCACTGGAGACTGGAAACTTAGACAAGTGCCTGGGACTCAGATCCATACCTATAGCAACACCCTGTTCCTGCTGCAGGGGAAGGCCTGAGGGGTGCCCAGTCATAGGAGAATGCACTCTCCGGGGCTGAGGAATCCCACCGCAGTCCTAACAGCCAAGCAGTGCTGCTCCCCCTTGGACTGCTTGCTTCTGGGAAGAAGCAACAACTGCCTGAAGGCAGGGAGAGCTGGCCAGGTGATTGCTGCTCCGGTCCCTTGTCTCCAAACGGTCAAAGCAATTCAATGTGTGAGCCTCACCATGCATGCATTGTGCATTTCCAGAGCTATGAAAGTCACAGCTGAGGATGAAGGACACCTCAACAAAGGTCCTTCATAGGCAAAAGGACTGACTATTCCTCTCCAAAGAAAGCATCCCTGCTCCACAGGTCAGCCCCACAAGCTTCATACAGGCAATCACTCTCCAGATGGGGGAGCCGCGCACACGCGCATGCACACACACACATAACACACACACTCACACCCCGCCCACAGCTGGAACTGAACTTCATCAGCATGTCCTTGCACTTGACCCCATGCAGTCAGGAGGCCGGCTCTCAGCACTGGACCCTGTTTTCTCCACTCATAACTTCCTGATGAACTAAGTGCCTACGGAAGGCAAAGGACTGAAGACACTGGCAACTGACTCTCTCAAAGGATCTGCTTGCCACACGTCGCCAATGCACAGGTGCTAGCATCGGGGGCGCTTGCATATTGCTCCTCCACAGCACTGCGGGCATGCTGTCCTGAGCTCTGCAGTAGGTAGGCGCCCTGGCTTCCTGTTCCAGGCTGTTTCCAAGCCAGTTTGAACAAGGCCTGCTAATTGAATTCAGTTGTTTGTCATCTTAAACGTCCTTGCTGTCCACAGAGCTGAACTCATTTTGTCTGTCATCCAAGAATTAGAAGTGGCCTTTTTATTACCAACTGACTTGGGCTCACCTTTATCCAGATTTTTGTATATAAAATGTACACAATATAATTAAAGCAATGTAGTCAACATCATGTGTTTGAATTGGTCCCTTTCTGGGAAGATAAAGGAGAGGAGAGGGCTACAGTCACTGCCGTTCTGCTGAGGATGTAAGCCTCCTCACAGATACATATGTGTCTGCTCAGCAAGAGCATTCTGTGTGTCACTGGGGGCTTAACAATTACAAAGTATTGTAATTAAATGCCTGAATGCTCCCTTCCCTTCCCCATTACAAATGAGTGAGGGAACTTGATTAATTTCTGCTGTTTGTTTCCTGTGACACTCCCCTCCAGGGGAAGTGACCAGCTGAATGCTGAAGTCAAGAGCCAATTAAACTGCTATCCCACTGCAACAAGACCAGGCCCATTTTTCAGGCAAAGCTCAAGCAGGCTTGTCAAGACTCTGGGACTCAGCGCCTCTGAGCACCGTGGGTCTACTGCCGGCTATGGAGGTGCTCTGTGGATATTGTGACATGAGAGGAAAGGGAATTAATTGGTAGATCCACCAAGGCACACTCCAGGGTGCATACTTCCAGATGCAGCATTAAGAAAACCCTACAGCCTGGCATGGGTTTCACAATAGGATGACCAGGGAGGGGTAATTGGCTAAGCATGGGTCTTGAGAGAAATAGAACCTGTTAACCGCCTGAAGGGGAGATACCACCCAATAGAATTTGTCTTTGGGCTGAATAAATGCAGAAGCAGGCCCTTAGTTAAACTGTCAAGCCAAAAATTAGCAAGCAAGCAGCAATGGAGGCTCCTTGTTTTGAAAGGCAGTTTTGGCAGTTCCCCGAGATGCTGGGCACAAACCAAACGGCTGGAGGGCCCAGAGTTTCTGACCTCCAGAGAGGGGGATGATGGGTAATCCTGCACTCTACATCCTCTCCTCCCTCCCCCCCCTCCTGTTAAATAAACAAACAGCCACATGACAGCCCAGGCCTACAGTATAATTAGGATCTAGCAAACGAGTTGTCAAAAGAGCACTGCCTGTGTCTCCCAGGAGGCTTGGTGCCAGTGTGTTTGTTTTAGGGGATTTAAATGGCTCTCCCCTGCTGAACAATACATGCAAACCTCAAATTTGCCGCACAGATGTAGTCTTTACTAAGTAGACTTTGTTTCATTTTCTTCCTCAACCTAAAATAGATCTTTGACTTGTAACAGAGAAGCCAGGGTCCTTTATCGTCTCCAATCTACACAGCAATCAAACATGGCTTTGGCTTTGTGGTGTAGGAAGCCCTGGTACTAGGTCTTAAGGAACCTGCCCCCCCAGCCCCGCCCAACCCCGCCCCACCCCGCCCCACCCCGCCCCTGTGGTTCTTGAACATCCAGGCCCTGCCCTGCTAGGAGTTTATTTGGCAGCATCTGCTCCTTTCTTCCTCATATGGTTCAGCCACAAATGGATAACTCTCTGAACCCAAATCTTTCTAGATGGTCCCTTCAAGTTCAGCAAATAGTATTTTTTTAAATGCTCTCTGAGTAATAGCAAGCTGGGTTTTTTCTCCTGAATCCATCTCATCAGGAGGCAGGCAGAGTGCATTAGCACAGCCTTTGTGCCTACAAAGGTGCTACCTTCGATGTTGCCCTCCATCTCAGAGCTGCAGTCTTCCTGTTTGCCAGCAGCGCTTTGCACTAGAAGAGGACTTCTGTGGGACTCAGAGTTCTTCCAGATACTGCCAGTCTGGGGTCTTGACGGGACGAGCTATCTCACCATCCTTGAGCTCTGATGTAATAACGTTCTAGAGTGTCTTTTGACCCCAGAAATGTGGTCCCCACATAGCCAGATATGGGAATGGATCCTGCAAAACACCAAAAGCCTGATGCAGAGGAGGCATGACTAGTCCCCATTTTACAAGAGGACAGGTGCTCAGGGCAGGGAGGCCCAAGAGACTGTGACTGCCAGGCCATACAGGACACCTGGTCCCTCTTGGCCTTGCTCTGACTTAGCATCTCCAGTCTGCAGCATCTTTAAACATGGGCTGTCTCTGGTCCCTTGCTGCTGGAGTGCCCAGGCTGACCTAATACCTAAGTTATTACCAGACACCAGTAATATGTCCCCAACTAAGGTGGACAGAGACGAAGAGGGCTTAGAGCATGGAACAGAAGGAACTAAAGTAGAGGAGAGCATTGGTCAGGAGAGGGGCCATGCTCCTCCTGAGGGGAGCATTGGTCAGGAGAGGGGCCATGCTCCTCCTGAGGGGAGCATTGGTCAGGAGAGGGGCCATGCTCCTCCTGAGGGGAGCATTGGTCAGGAGAGGAGCCATGCTCCTCCTGAGGGGAGCATTGGTCAGGAGAGGGGCCATGCTCCTCCTGAGGGGAGCATTGGTCAGGAGAGGGGCCATGCTCCTCCTGAGGGGAGCATTGGTCAGGAGAGGGGCCATGCTCCTCCTGAGGGGAGCATTGGTCAGGAGAGGGGCCATGCTCCTCCTGAGGGGAGCATTGGTTAGGAGAGGGGCAAGCTCCTCCTGAGGGGCTGGTCCAGACAGGCCCGAAGCCTGAGTCCTACCACTCCTTTGTCCAGGAAGAATCACAAAAGTGACTCTGCTGCCTCAGCACTGGCTTCCACAGTGAAGGATGCTGGCCCTAGCCCAGATTCTCCATCTTGGTGCTTCAGAGAAATTTCCCATTACAATTGGTGAAGCCCACTGGGATTTATGGCTGGAGAGGAGTGTGTATGTGGGAACTGAGCTGTCTGCCATGCCAGCCGTGCCTCACTCCCCCACCCATCACCCCGCAACCAATGGTGGCTTTACTCTTAAAACCCCTGAGCTAGCCTGAAATCACGTTGCTCCAGACTAGGAGGTAAAGTGGGATTTAGAGGCGATGCACTTTCTGGCTGGTCCTTATCTAGATTGACTGCTCCATTTTTTCAGCTGAGTGTGAATGCAAAGGATAATTACCATCATGTGTTACCTGAGATTACAGGGTTGTGTTCCAACTAATGACACCGCAAGAACCAAGCAGTGGTTAATATTTAATCAGTCTCTTGCCTTAACAATTGGATAAATGAGGTGTGTAATTACACAATTATAAAAAGACATTTTAGATAGGAATGATACTGTTCTTAATACTGACAGCGAAAAAAAAAGCTGGTAGAAATACAACACTGGGCATTTCAGAGATGTCACACATAGGACTGTTGGCAAGGGCTCTCCTTCATGAAGTTTCCAATATGAACATGGACTCTCAGACCAGATATCTCATTGGCTTTCTGGGTTTCTCTGGAGTCTTTAAATGGGACAAGCTCCAGAATGTTCTTGCGTCCATTCTAAGGGAGAGTCGTATCCAGTAACACTCAGTGCTGGTACACAATGAGCTGTTTTTATCTTAGTGGTTTCTGTGCTGCCATTCTTTGTTGGCACTGGAGAAAGACTGACCCACTGCCCAAAGCCAGCTCTCTGCATTAGATCAGTACTTGTCACCACCCACCCACTCCCACCCCCATGAACTGCTTAGACACGCCCCCTGGGTGGCATTTGTCTTCAAAGGGAACAGCCCAGGTGGTCCCTTATGCAGGATGCTCTTGGCCTCAATCCTCTGTTCTCCCATGGGTGCCTGAAACTCCTTGGTGAAGAATGTTCCTGCTTTATAGGTATGGAAAACTGAGCTCAGGTCTTCTGGAAGAACAGCCAGCTAGTGTTCCTCCATGCTCTACTTGGAAAACACAATCAAGAGCACATTTGTGTGTGCACATGTGCATCCAGATGTGCTCGCCTACACGCAAGCTGGCAGAGGCCAAAGGTCGACATGGGATGTCTTTCTGTATGGCTTTCCACATTATTTTTTGAGACAGAGTCTCTCAGTGAATCTGTATCTTGCTGATGATGATAAATTAACTGGCTAGCAAGCCCACGGGATTTGCCTGGGTCCAAAACCTCAAACACTAGGGTTACAGTCATATGCCTTCATGCCCAGCTCTTACACGGGTACAGTCCTCGTTTTTTCACAGCAAGTACTTACCCACTGAGGCCCCTAAGAACATTTAAAGCACTTGAATGTTTTCAAATTCCAACTAGTGATATCGCTGGCTAGTTTCATGTGTGTGTGGAAATTTATTTGTTTTTTTTTTACTTTTATGTATATATGCATACACACACATGCCACATGTATACAGATGCCCTGGTAGAGCAGAAGACAGTCCCCTGGAGCTGGAGTTATAGAAGGTTGTAATGTCTGCATGGCTGATGTACCATGGAAGAGCTTGTCTCATGATAATGAATGAATGAGGCACAAAGATTATAGCAGTGCAAGCAAATCTGTCCCACCCAGCAGACCACATTAAAGGTTCACGGCAACCACCTTGGTCCTTACAGTTTGCCTTTGCATCTGAAAAGAAGGGCCTTAAAGCCTTTTTAGAAAACCAAGGCTATGACTCCAGAATGCTCTGTACACACCTACAGTTGTGGATGAGTGATACATTTAATCCTAGGAACCACTGTTAACTCTTTGGGAAAATCCAGCAGGAGAAAGCCGCTGCTGCCGCCGCCACTGCTGCCGCCGCCTGCCCTATGGTAATGTCTGCTGATTGTATGGTGGTTGCATAGACTTCTTAAACCCAAAGCAAAGCAAAGCCAAGCTCACCCTGCCTCAACAGGAAACACGCAGAACAGCACAAAGACCTTTGTAACGTGTCCCTGCTGTCCTGTCTCTGCCTGGTCTTGCTCTCTGGGCCAGTGTTGAAGGGCAGTTCTTAACTAAGTAAGTAACATTGGTCTGAAGCTGAGGCACTTGGAATTGAGCAAAGTCCTTTCTCTACCAAAATCGCTGGTAACAGTCTGGATTTGGCTAGCCATTTGAAAGTGATATGGCAGTGCTTTTCGGTGCCGGTGAAGGGAATCATCCATTTTAGCCGGTGGCTGTCACAGCCAACAAACAGCTTCTCTATTCTTGGTGGATGGTCGCATCATACTTTGGAATGGAAGAGGGAGGTCCCCACAGAGCCACAGAGGAGTCTCGGCAGCTGCAGCTGGCGCCTGACTTGGTGAAGTGCTGAACATGTCTCTTGGCTCAAAGTTGCTCCTTGCTCCCACTTTCCACCCAATGCTGCTTCCAAGAATGCTAGTGAATGGCAGAGCCTCCTACCCAGCACCTACACAACCAGGTGGACTCTGTTGCTCTCCTGGGACATGACAGATTAAAGCAAGCCATATGAAGGTGAAGGTCTGGTCAAGGTGGGAGAAACACAGACTACATTGGCAAGAATAGGCCATTACTAAACCATCTCATTTTACGGAAAGTAGAAAGGAAAGAGCACGCTCAGGTTTTAAAACAGAATTCTCCTAACATGACTCAGGGTTGAGTTCCTCCTGCCAACTTCTAATTTGTTTTTATAGATGGGAAGGTGGGCTCTCGCCAACAGGCTAATCTCAAAATGAGGGGCAATCATATGTCCACGTCACATGAGCATGCAGTTTGTGGGGGCATGCACCCTCATCAAGGGAAGGGAAATGCCATCCAGGGCCTCGCTCTAATGTGTTTGTGGAGGAGTGTGGGGAGTACATGGTGTGTAAATAGAGCCAGTTGGTTGGGAGACAGGTTTGAAACCTAGGCTTCTGCTTAGGACTCTAATGTTGGAAAGTATGAGTTGCACGTGCTTAGTAGAACTTATCCTGTTGAACTCAAAGAGGAAAATTAGAAGCTTTGTGAAGGATCCAACCAGGCCACAACTGGCCAGCATATGTTGCAGCCTATGACATTATATGCTCTGAAATGGCAATGTACTGTGTTCATAATAAGCATATTATCAAATGCAGAACATACGCAACCCTGGAAACGGGAATGTACAAATCACAGTCCCAGTGACCTCCCCACCACCCCCAACCATCCCCTGCTGCATCTGCTAATGCCACAGGCCTCAGCTGCACCGATTGGAGGAAGAGCAACCCCTGGAGTCATAGGCCCCATCTTCACTGGTTGGAGGAAGAGATAAGTAAATGATAGTGTAAGAATATATTCAACAACATAAAGACCATTATGGCAGCACCATAATGTAGTGATTCTACAACAGCAAGAGCTGATGAAGCAGAAGAAAATGGCCTTAAAATATGAAGATGATAAAGGTCTTTAAAGAGGAAATGAAAAATTCCCTTAAAGAAATGGAGGAAAAGACAAACAAAAAATTGGAAGTAATGAATACATACCTTAAAGAGAGCCAAGAAAACCAAGAAAAAAACAATCAAAGAAGTGAAGGAAACAGTCCAAGACTTGAAAACTGAAATAGAGGCAATAATGAAAACACAAAACAAGGGAATTCTAGATATGGAAAATCTGGATAAATGAACAGGAACTACAGATGCAAGCATAACCAAGAGAATGCAAGAGATGAATAAGAATCTCAGGTGCTGAAGATACAATAGAAGAAATAGATTCATTGGTCAAAGAAAATGTTAGATCCAAAAATTTCTTAACACAAACATTCAGGAAATCTGGGACACAATGAAAAGACAAAACCTAAGAAAAATAGGGATTGAAGAAGGAGAAGAATTCCAGCTCAAAGGCACAGAAAATATATTCAACAAAATCATAGAAGAAAACTTTCCTAACACCAAATAGACTGGAACAAAAAAAAAAGTACCCTCACCACATAACAATCAAAACACTAAATGTAGAGAATAAAGAAAGAATATTAAGTGCTACAAAGGAAAAAGTCCAAGTAACATATAAAGGCAGACCTATCAGAATGACATGCAGCTTCTAAATGGAAACTCTGAAAGCCAGAAGGTTCTGGACAGATGTTCTGCATATACTAAGAGACCACAGATGCCAGTCTATATTATTTATAGTATAGACTACTATAGCCAGCAGAGCTTTCAGTCACCATAAATGGAGAAAACAAGATATTCCATGAAAAAAAAACAGATTTAAACAATATCTATCCACAAATACAGCCCTACAGAAAGTGCTAGAAGGAAAACTCCAACCCAAGGAAGTTAACTGCACCCACAAAAACACAGGCAACAAATAACCTCCCACCAGCCAACCCCAAAGAAGGGAAACACACAAACACGACCACCAACAAAACCAAGTATAACAGGAATTAACAATCACTGGTCATTAATATCTCTTCATATCAATGAACTCACTTTGCCTATAAAAGGTCACAGGCTAACAGAACGGATATGAAAACAGGACCCATCCTTCTGCTGCATACAAGTCATCCTAGAATCTACATCCAGTAACTGATTGAAGCAGATACCGTGACCCACAGCCAAGCACTGGGCTGAGCTCCTGGATTTCAGTTGAAGAGAGGGAGGAGGGATCATGTGAGCAAGATCATGATGGGAAAAACAACAGAGACAGCTGACCTGAACTACTGAGAGCTCACGGACGCTGAACACATGCTGGGGAACCGGCATGGGCCAATCCAGGCCCTCTGTATGTGGGTGACAGTTGGTGGCTTGAGCTGTCAGGAGGGCCCTGGCGGTGGGGCCAGGACTTATCCTGGGTGTAGGGCGAATTCTAATTGGTCTTAATAATAAAGACGTGGGGTCAGATAAGGTAAATGCTGAAAGATCAGAGAAGTAAAGGAACCAGACACTAGAGAGACTTTTTACCCCTATAGAATCCTCAGACCCAAAGGGGCAAGATTCTGTCTCCACAAATCCTCAGACTGAATGGCCTTATCCTGTGACACTCAGGTGCATGAGCTGGCTTTTTGGAGTAGGGTACCTTGCTCAACCTTTGTACAGGGGGAGGGGCTTAGCCCTGCCTCAACTTGGTATGCCAGACTTTGTTAACTCCCCAAGGGAGGCCTTACTCCCTCTAAGAAGTGGATGGGATGGGGGGAAGCTGGAGAAGGTGAGGAAGGGGCAACTGGGGTTGGTATGGTCCAAAAAATTATAGGAAAAAATAAATAAATAGTAATGAAGACGAACTTCTAGCCTTTCTACAGCAAGGCATTTTCCAGAGATACACAAGTTAGCTGGCTGTCAGGCCAAGCAGAGCTGGGAGTCACTGGGATCCCAAGCTGGACACCATCCTGCTTGTGCAGGAGAGGAAATCTGATGAACCAGGAAGGCTATCCCAGGCTGAGCAAAGCCCCAGGCAACACAGCTTTGGTCACCTGAAGCCTGGCTTCAGCCCTCAGCACTGAAACCCCCCCAAAACACACACACACACACACACACACACACACAGAGAGAGAGAGAGAGAGAGAGAGAGAGAGAGAGAGAGATAGAGAGAGAGTTGCAGACTGGTAAGAGAAAGGAGAGAAGAACCTGTGAGAGAGAGGAATTGGGTTCCCCCATGCGAGACTGAGCAGGGGAAAAGGGGACAAACCTGCCTTTACATGGTGACCCACAACTGCAGAGGGCTGATGAAGAGAGCTGGCTTGCTGGGATTCCTAGGATCCTGTGGTTTTCTATTCATTCATTCGTTCATTCATTCATAGGGGGAACTGGGGTGGCAGATACCCCAGCACATGTAGAGATCAGAGGACAACCCATGGGAGTTGATTCTCTCCTTCCACCATGTGAGTCCCAGAGAGGGCACCCATAGCTCTCACCCAAGCACATTCAGTCTTTGGCTCTAGCACTAGAAGTGTGCCCAGGGGTTATTGCCACAGTCAGCCTAGCAGGCCTGTAAGGAACGCCTGCTGGAAGCCGCAGTCTAAGAGGGGCATTGACTGCAAAGATGGTGGCCATGCCTGGCTCTGTCCTCAGGGCTCACAGTGCAGCGGGAAGGCCTCATGGATTGCGGAGTGCCTGTTTGCCCTATCCTTCTTGTCTGCCCATATGAGGGTGGCAAATTCCAAGTGTCTCCCTTTCCTAGACTCTTGGGGAAAGCACCCCTTCCTGGCTTCCCAGGGGTTGCTAAGACCCCAGTGAGGGGTGGCAAAAGTCCTCGTGTCTCAGCTGACACCCTTTCCCCCTTGATGCAGCAATGCTCAGCTGTGATTCCATACTGCCTGCCGAGGGGATGACACGGGGGTGAAGTGGGTTGGGGGACACATCTGGGAATGTCCTGCATGGAAGATTGTTGGGAAAACATATTAGTGAAAAGGGAGAGGTGGTGCAATGGGGTAAGGGTGTCATTTGCATGGTGCACCAAGAAGGCCTCTGCTAGAACAGAAGTTAATTAGATTAAAATTTAAAGGTAAAGAACCAAGGCCTGCAGACCTCCTGGGGAGACACTGGTCCAGCATAGGTACAGGGGTTATGCAGTGGGAGCCTGCTGGGCCCAGATCTATGTGGAACTGGCATAAAAGTCGAAGTCAAAGTGACGGGACAGGTGGAGGCCTTTTGATCTGAGCCGTACAGGCAAAGCAGATGAGAATGTTAAGGGCCCAGCAGCAGCAGGAAGGGTGAGCAGACACCCCCGAGTCGCACCAGCCTCCCGCTAGCCCACAGTACCCATTCTCGGGGCCCTGGGAGCAGCTAGCGTTTCCTGTTGAGCACAGGATCAGAAAGGATAGAGGCCAGCCATGGGGAGGCGGCACAGTAGTTAAGCGCTTGCATCCCATCTCGCAAGTTAATGACTCTGTGGCGCTGAGCATGGTCTAACCTCCATGTGCTTTGCTCTCGTCATCCAATAAATGGGGATAAGTGGCGGACCTTGATCCCAGGGTTTGCCGAGGTGACAGTGCCTGACACATCCCCAGCCCTCTCTGGCTTCCAGGGGCTATTGCTGTCCCTTGGAGAAGAGCGATAGGTGGAGAGGCCGCTTGCTTGCACCAGGCTGGGGTTGTCAGGAAATAGAAAGTAATACATTATTTAAGCTGACTGCTTTCTTACGCAGACTCTGTGTCACATTCACCTGCAGGGTGGAACAGGATCCTATTTTGAGCTAAAGGAAGGAGCTATCACCTGCATTTTAGTTTAAAAGTGTCCTTGAGAGCTATAAAAATTCAGATAATCCAACCTAGCAAATTAAGTCCAATTCTTGAAATCCAAAGAGACAGGAAGCAGATGAGTGAGCAGGCATCCACTCATAGTCTGCTTTCACCTCCTCAGGCCCAGACTTTCTTACAGGGCCTGGGGGCTGTGACTGTGTGAGGACAGCCAGCCTCCTGTGCCCAGAGGCAACATTGCCAAGAAGCCTCACTGTTTTCTGTGTCCACACTTCAGGTCCTCTCTGTTTGCAACCATCTTACCAGTTCTGCCCTAACCTGTGAGTGGCTGGGAGCCTCGCACTGCATCCACCTCGCAGAGCAGGATGGGAGGTGTCAATCCACAGTCTTTTAAAAAGAAAGTGCTTGAGGAATTACATAAAAACAACAACAAAAAAAAATCATGTTTTCTCCAAGCCACTTCAAGCCCCCTCTCCCACTAAAGTGATGGCATCACATTTCGGACTAGCCACACTGGAGGCTCTGTCTGCCAGACGCAAAGGAAGGAGCCTGAGAACACGGAGCTGCCCCCGTGTTTGGGAACTCATAGACTGATGCTCGAGAAGTTTGAAGAGAAAGGCCAGCTAGGCCTTGCGCTAGGGAACAGCTCCCACCAGGCCTTTCTGCAAATCTCCTTCTCTTTGCTCTCCCAGGAACACAAGACTTGCTCTGCCCCTCACTGATCTGAGAGTTCTTCACTTCCTCCAAAGGGGTCATCCTCCTGTTCATCCCCTCACTGATCTGAGAGTTCTTCACTTCCTCCAAAGGGGTCATCCTCCTGTTCATCCCCTCACTGATCTGAGAGTTCTTCACTTCCTCCGAAGGGGTCATCCCCCTGTTCATCCTCTCGCACCTATGGATGGCTCTTCACGAGCCCAAGAGTGTCACAGCTTCAGCCCATGTGCCCAGAAGTGTAAAGAAAGTCCCTATACATGGCCATCAGGGTGGATTTCTAGACCAGCCTATGTGGTTTAGGGTGTAGCCAAGAGCTTTCTGGAATTTTAATTCCAAAGATAGACGATATTAGAGTCTGCTCATTTTGGAGAACCATCCCATATGTAAGGGGTGGTATTTTCCCAAGTTTAAGGACATAATTAGTTGCTTCAGGTCAGCCCATCAAACTCCCAATTGGGTTCAATGAAGTTAAAGCATCCTTGGAAATGTCCCGTGCAAAGTAAGTTCTGTGTGACCTTGGGAAGTCTGGGAAACATTGTCGACCATCATTGTCTTATGGAGAGGTAGAGCCAAAATATAATAAATCAAGGAAATGTCCTATAGGGCTAGGAATGTAGCTCATGGGTAGAACACTTGCCTGGTTTGTGCAAGACCCTAATCCCCTCCTCAACACCAAGGGTAATAGTAACAACAATAAGAGGAGGAACAGGAAGAAGAAGGAAAGAAAGAGAGAGAAAGAAAGAGAAAGAAAGAAGAAAGAGAGAGAGAAAGAAAGAAAGAAA
>PVIU01013976.1:0-53661 GCA_004026605.1 Ondatra zibethicus | reverse complement strand
CAGGTATAAGTGACAGATCAATTTTTAACCATTACCCTAGTGTCATTCATTCATTGACTTTAAAAATGCACCAAAATAAAATATAGTAAGACAAAATAAAAACTATCACATCAAAGTTGGATGAAACAAGCCAAGAGAAAGAAGGGTCCCAAGAGAAGCATACATAGTAGAGACTCACTCATTGGCACACAAGAGAACTTGGGGAAACAACATTTTTCCCAATACTTCAAATAACAGAAAATATTTTGTGTTTATATAACCAAGCAGGTAAAATTCTTGTATGATAAAGATTCCGAGTCACTGAAGAAAGAAATTGAAAAAGATATTAGAAGATGGAAAGATCTCCCATGATCATGGATCAGAATAATTAACAGAGTAAAAATGACGATCCAACAAAAAGCCATCTAGATATCCAGTGAATCCCATCAAAATCTCAACACAATTCCTCAAAAATCTTAAAAGGACAATTTTCAGTTTCATATATAAACACAAAACCCCACATCAGCAAAAACAATCATGAATAATTTAAAAAATTCTGGAGGTGTTACCGCCCCCATTTCAAGTTATATTATAATATTAATGTAATACAAAGAGCATGATACAAAAACATAAATCTTGATCAATGAAATTGAGCTGAAAATCCAATCAAAAATGTACAAACCTATGCACTTCTGATTTTTGATAAAGAAGCCAGAATTACACACTGGAAATAAGACAGTTTCTTCAAAAAATATTCCTGATCAAACTAGATGGTTGCATGTTAAAAAGTTCAAAATAATCAATAGCTATCACCCTATACTAAACTTATCTAAAAATGGATCAAACATTTTCATCTTAACCAGATACACTGGACATGATATAATTATAGTAAGGAATACCAAGATGCGAACCAAAATCATAAAACACAGAAACACATAGGAGAGTACCAGGAGGGAATTTCAGTGAGTACTGAAAATTCATCCCATTTTTAATTTCTAACAGCTTAATATAGCCCTGATTTCAAAAAGTAGGAGTAGAACAAAAGGACTGCATTAACATACAAATTGAAAGTCATGGAGTACATTCACTGCTCATGCCCTAGGCAAACCATTTCCTGGGTGGGATCCCAAGTTATTTTCATAAGGGGAACAAGAGACTAGTTGGTTCTTTAGACTTTTGTTTTAGGTAGGAACCAACTACTTCCCTATTTCAGGAGTGGGAGGTCTGGCAACTAGCCACACCTGTTTACAGTAGCCTTGAGAGAGCAGAACTCTGACTTATAACTAGGTGAGACCTTTGTTTGAGTTAGAAGCACAACCATCTGGAACTAAAAACAAGTCCCAAAACTCTCTGACCTTTGGCCTCTTTGGGCCTCCACAAAAAGGGAGACATAAAAACAGACATGAGAGAAAGCCAGAAAATCATTAGGTCATATTTTGAAAACCTGTGCTACACAAAATTGGAAAACTTAAAGAAAATGGACAACTTTCTGGATAAATTTCAACTTACCAAAATTAAATCAAGACCAGATAAGCAAATTAAATAAACTGATAACTGCTAAAGAAATAGAAAGAGTTATCAAAAGTCTCCCTACCGAAAAAAAAAAAAAAAAGAAGCCCAGAACCAGATGGTTTCAGCATAAAATTCTACAAGGTTTTCAAAGAACTAATACCAATACTCCTCAAATTGTTTCACACAATAGAAACAGAAGGAACATTGCCAAACTCCTTTTATGAGACTACAATTACCCTGATACCCAAAACACATAAAGATATTATTAAGAAAGAGAATTATAGACCTATTTCACTCATGAACATTCATGCAAAAATATTCAATAAAATACTGGCAAATTGAATCCAAGAACACATCAGAAAAATCATCCACCATGAACAAGTCAGATTCATCCCAGAAACGCAGGGATGGTTCAACATATGAAAATGTGTGAATGCCGTGTAATCGACCATATAAACAAACTGAAAAAAAACCCAACATGAATATCTAATTATATGCTGAAAAAGTCTTTGACAAAATACAAAATACCTTCATGATTAAGGTCTGGGAGAGAGCAGGGATACAATGAACATACCTAAACATAATAAAGGCAATATAAAGGAAGCCAACAGCCAACATCAAACTAAATGGAAAGAAACTCAAAGCAATCCCAATGAAATCAGGAACAAGGCAAGGTTGTCCACTTTCTCCATATCTATTCAATATAGTTCTTGAGGTTCTATCTAAAGCAATATGACAACAAAAGAAGATTAAGGGGATACAGGTCGGAAAAGAAGAAGTCAAACTCTCACTGTTTGCTGATGAGATGATAACTTCCATAAGCAACCTCAAAAACTTTACCAAGGAACTTCTACAACTTATAAATACCTTCAGTAATGTAGCAGGATAAAAGATTAACTCAAAACAATCACTAGCCCTCCTTTACACAGATGATAAATGGGCTGAGAAAGAAATCAGAGAAACATCAGCTTTCATAATAACCATAAATAGCATAAAATGTCTCAGAGTAACTATAACCAAACAAGTGAAAGACCTCTATGACAAGAACTATAAATCTTTGAGGAAAGAAATTGAAAGACACCAGTAAATGGAAAGATCTCTCATGCTCCTGGGTAGGTAGATTTAACACTGTAAAGATGGCAATCTACAGATACAATGCAATGCCCATCAAATTCCCAGCAAAATTCTTCACATACCTCAAAGGAACAATACTCAACTTCATATGGAAAAGCAAAAAACTCGGGATAGCCAAAACAATACTGTACAATAAAGGAACTTCTGAAGGCATCACAATCCCTGACTTCAAACTCTACAACAGAGGTACAGTACTAAAAGCTGCCTAGTATTAGCATAAAAACAGATAGGATGACAAATATCACTGAGTCAAAGACCCAGATATCAATCCACACACCTACAAACACCTGATTTTTAACAAAGAAGCTAAAAATATAAAATGGAAAAAAAGAAAGCATATTCAACAAATGGTACTGGCATCTGGATATCAACATGAAGAAGAATGAAAATAGATACATTTCTATCGCCATGCACAAAACTCAAAACAAAATGGATCAAAAACCTCAACATAAAGTAAACACACTGAACCTCATAAGAGAGAAAGTGGGAAATACACTTGAATGCATTGACAAAGGAGACCACTTACTGAAAAAAACCCCAGTAACACAGACACTGAGAAATAATTGATAACTGGGTTCTCCTGAATCTGAGAGACTTCTGTAAAGCAAAGGACATGGTCAACAAGACAAAACAGCAACCTACAAAGTGGGAAAATATCTTCACCAACCCAAGATTGAAAGACAGTTGATCTCCCAAATATATAAACAACTCAAAAAAATTGGTCATCAAAAGAACAAATAATCCAATAAAAAATGGGGTACAGACCTAAACAGAGAACTCTCAACAAAGGAATCTAAAATGGATGAAAGACACTTAAGGAAATGCTTACAATCCTTAGCCATCAGAGAAATGCAAATCAAAACTACTCTGAGTTTCCATCTTACACTTGTAAGAATGGCCAAGATCAAAAACACTGATGACAACTTATGCTGGAGAAGTTGTGGGATAAAGGGAATACTCCTGCTTTGCTGGTGAGAGTCCAAACTGGTACAGCCCCTTTGAATATCAGTATGGTGATTTTTCAGAAAATAGGAAACAACCTACCTCAAGACCCAACAATACCACTTTCAGGTATATACCCAAAGGATTATCAATAGTACCACAAGGACTTTGTTCGTAGCAGCATTGTTTGTCATAGTCAGAACCTGGAAACAACCTAAATGCCTCTCAACCAAAAAATGGATAAGAAAATGTGGTACATTTACACAATGAAGTACTGCACAGAAGAAGAAAAAAATAATGACATCATGAAATTTGCAGCAAATGGATGGATCTAAAAAATATCATAGTTAGTGTGGTAACCCAGACCCAGAAAGATAATTATCACATGTACTCACTCATAAGTGGCTTTTGGAATAAATCAAAAAAAGCAAACCTACAGTTCACAATTCCAGAGAACCTAGACAAAAATGAAGACCATAAGAGAGACTACATGGATCCAAACTATATGAGAACTAGAAAAAGATAAAATTCCTGAGTAAATTGGGAGCCTGGGGACTATAGGATAGGGTAGAAGGGCTGGGAGAGATAGGGAGTGGAGCAGAGAAACATATATAGCTCAATAAAAAATAAAAATAAAAAAATAAAAAAAATCTCACTAAAAGTGGGAGAAGTAGTATGGTGGGGATTTTCTTTGGGAAGCTTAGAAGCTGTATTCCTAAGACAGGCATAATTGATTAATAAGAAATTTTCCACCAATTCAATATACCCAAATTGTAAATATTAAAAATCTCACAAGTATGCAACTTGTGGAGATCAAAACCAAAAGGGGCATTGTGTCCATTATGTTGTTCCATTTTGCTGGATCTTTGTCAAGCAGCTGTGCTGCCTTTATAACTTTTACCATTCCTATTGGATATGGCTGTACCAGTTTGTTCTTTCCTGATATGCTGTGCATGAAGATATTAATCTTTCTCTGAATTCTTATGGTTTTGACAATCTTATATCTATGCACATGGACTTTATGCATAGGTTTACACTACAACTCATCAGAGCAGATGAGCTGATGCACACATATCTTCTTTTCCATATTTAGATATTTGAGAAAACAGGCTCTAAAAACAAAGGACCACCATAATGAAAAGTTTGTAATATGCTACATTTAGAGCTAATCACAAAATAAGAGTAAATAGTAGTGGTAGAAGTAGACATGTGCTATGTGAAGAACTTGAGGAAATCATGGCTGAATGGACAAATGACTTTTTGTAATATATTAAAGTGAGTATGTCCACAGAAAGTGGAAAAATGCTTAAATCTTGCATTAAATAGCTTCAAGACATTGGAAAAGCTCAAGATCTTTTTGCTCCTATAATTTCCCATTTATTTCTAATAAACATCAGTTGTTATCTTATAATATCTCTGAGAGTCCACTCTATTTATTGTGCACATAAGATTTCTTCTATAGAATCATATTCCTATACAAGTCTTGAGTTAATGACTGTATCCTTGGATGATTAATAGTCATTAGACCAGGTGGAAAATTTAAAAGTTAAATCTTAGCGTAGTCATTACAGATGAAACCTGAACAAAGAATTCCATGCAAGTTGTCAGCAAAAACGATGCAAGTGAGTGTTAATCAAGCTCTGCTTCCTATTTTAAACACCTGGAACCTTTAAATAGCTTATGCCCAGATGCATAGCATAGTAATTAAATCTGAAGTTCAGGGGTGTGACTCAGACATCAGTATTTTAATATGCACCCAAGATTAAGAACCACTCAAAGAAATAATGAAATGAAGGATCATAAGATCATAGCCAAATATAAGTGCCTAAAGAGCCAGAGAAAGGAAACAAGTAATAAAGGTGATCGAACTAATTCATGGGGATGGGACTTGAGTCTTGCAGAAGGGAGAGTTAAAGGCATTGCTTTGTTATCCCTTCATCCAAGCACAGGAAAAAAGAATCAGGCAGCATGGTACATTTTGGTCTTCATATATGTATGTCTTATACTGTCAGACTTCCACATTCACAAATTCAACCAATAACAGCACCAAATTACTTTTAAAAATGAGTCTAACTGAATATGTAAAGACTTTTTCTTGTCATCTTTCCTTAAATAATGCAGTGCAAAACTCTTTACATAGAATTTACATGGCAAAGTATTGCAAATAGTTTAGACATAATTTAAAGTTTAAAAGATGTGGGTAAGTTTAATTAATACCATATCATTTTATATAAGGAAACAGAATTCTCAGATGTTGGCAACAAGACTGGATAATCCTTGAACTACCTCCCAAGAACATAGTATTATTTGGGGTTCTCACAAAATGGACAGAATGATTACATTAATAAAATTGCATTGCTGCCTTGGCTTTCACAATTGTGGCTGAGTAACTGAACAATAGCTGTGTGCATGCTGAAGAAGCTAAGAATTTTGTGGTTATTATTCACATTACAAGGCTGTATACCTCAGCAACCCCAGTGTTGAGCAGAAGGGTTGAAGGGTACCTGGAGTGGTTTTGGTCTTCATTCCATGGTGCAAGGCCAAAGAAGCTGAGTTTTGATTGCAATGAAGGATGACAACAGTAGCAATAACCCCAGGATAGAGTCACTAGCAAGAAGGGGGTAGGAAATCAGAACTGCTCTGCTTGAACCCCTGATGGAAAGATTTACCCATTCACAGAGGAGCTTCCCCTGTCAGTTCATCCTTTATAAACACATACTCACATTCCTCTCTCCAAAATATTTCTCAATAATACTGAGATCCAGACAAGTTGACAAGATCAAACATCTCAGTTTCTATGAAATGACTCTGTGTTTTGATAAGGTTCAAGTAAGAATACTGAGTATCTGTGGAAGTGAAGAGTCTAATGACATCCTTTACAAACAACTAAATGCAGTATCTGTAATATCTCTCCTGAAGTTGCTGTCATTGTAAAAAAAAAAAAAAAAAAAGGACACCCTTCATCTTAACATTTAGCGAGTAAAGTCCTGAGAGCTGTGCTGAGAATGTAAGCACATTTCAATATAAAGTGCTTTTAGGCTTTAAATATTTAAGCCTCAGATAATAATCTGCTTCTTACATTCACAGTTATCTTACAGGAGAACTTCATGCAGAATTCTCTCCCTAGATACTTATTCTTCATTCATTAATGAGTAGGGTAGGTTTGATTTATTCTTTCACAGAGGTTAAATACGTCAGTAGTTTCTAATTTGTAAATGTCTATTTATCCCAAATGAGGATAGAGCCATCATTCTAGTAAGCATCACTTCTTAGTTTCCTCCTGATGCCTCTTGAAATGTCAGTTTGTAAGAGAACAATCTAAAGAAACTGTACTCACAATTGTATGTCACGAATCTAAAGAAACTGTACTCACAATTGGATGCCACGAATTAAATATGGTGCACTACATGTACTTAACCCTTTCTGAAGGGTTCTCCCTTGCCATCTGTCTTAGACTGTTCCGGCCAATAAAGGAAACCATTATCCATCAGGAAGATCATTGCAACAGAAATTTATCTCTCAGAACTGGGGACACAGAATCAAAGAACATCAAGATACAATCAAATTTTATATCTGATGAAACTGGCTGCATGGCTCAAAGAAACCATGGCAATCAATTTGATGATAAAGGGGACTCATGACCTCTCTGGCTTCTCTTTTACAATGTCATTTTACCTTGTATGATGGCAGAATCTCAATCTTGCCACCCTGCCAAGTGTGCACTTTGCACACTCACCACAAATTTTCTTCATATTGTCATTCTAAATTCATAATTTTTATTACCATACAAAGTATAGGGATGAATCCATTTCTTCCAGATTGTCACATGGTGCTTGAACTCTCTTAGCTCTGTTAGGCACCATTCCTTCCTGGTTGCTGAGATCTTGGGTGTTCCCTAAGCTGAATAATCAAGACTCAATTTAACTTAACCAGCACTGATCAGAGGTAGATCCCTGGGAGGATTATTGATGCCCTTTGAGAAAGTTTAAGTAAATGGCTAGTCAATTATCTGGTCTTCAGAAATGAAAGAAATGATTAAATTCAGCCTCAGAGAAAACTAATGTTAAATTCAGAGAGAAGGGATCCATCTTTCTCTGTATTTCCTTCTGTGAGTGAGACTTCATAAACTGATTAATCATAAAAATATTAATTCCAGTGAGAGTGAAGTATATTCCATCTCCTTTTATTGAAATATGACTCCCAGACCTTTTGTGGTGGGTGTGACTGAAAAGGTATAGCATTTGCATAACCATGCTGGCACCTTTCTGCAGCTTCTTATTGTGGTGTAAACAGGGTGGCATTTGATATATTACCACTTGGGTTAATCTTGATGGTCCCAATCAGCATCTATGTTTAGAAAACATATAAATATAAAAAATGATTTTCATTTGATTAATGAATATATCTAAGGACAGTTTGAGGGAATAATAATCCATCTATGTTTTGGTGAAAATAAAGTCTAAATGAAGCTTGTTAAAAAGATGGAAAGAAAATGCGATATGGCATTGCCTGAAAATGGAAGTTTTTCTAAATAACCTGGGCCATTCACTGAAAATGACTCTTTTTAATTCCAATAAACATTTTCAATAAATGAACTGAGTACTACAGAAGACTTAGACACAATTCTATGTTTAATACATGTAAAGGTAATCACCAAGTCCATAAAGAATATAAATGAATAGAAAAAGGTCAGGCTTTCATTGGGTCAAAACAGCCGAGAAACTCTAGAGCAAAAGAAAATTTGCCTTGCCTTGGTATTTGAGGGTTATTGTGACATAACATAACCTGAACATTTAAGGTTGGCTTGGTAATGGGCTGTAGGCTTAAGTGAACTTAATACTCTCTAAAGGTCTATTGATATAAATGTTCTAAAGGTCTAAAAAAATAATAGAAGTAAACTGAGAGATTTAATATCTTACTTCACTTTTAGAATACTAGCTTTGTAATTTATATCTGAAGTGGTTTATTTGACCCCATCATTTTGTATAAAAAAAATTGAATTTTAAAAGATTGATTGTGATTGGTTGTTGCGGGACTTTTCTTGAGCTATTTTGGTTAGGATTTTAATAAGATTTGACCCAACTTAATCCTTTTTCTTCCATTTAACTAAAATGACATCAAATAAGTTTCTGTATCTAAGGCTTTAATTTGGTATGAAATTTAAGTAGCAACATTATGTATTTTTCCTTTTATTTTATTTATTTTTTTGCTTTTCAAACTATGCAGGTAGCATCACATTTTTACTTTACGAGGTTTACATTATTTAGGATTGAAACTGATACTAGTCAAGTGTTCAATAAATAATTCTTAAAGCAAATGCAAAATGAATAAATAAATGGATAATAGAATAGCATATCACTAAATGAATGTCCTTCCAATGTATTTTAACAATCATCTTCAGACATACATCATTCTTTGCCATAATGATAATATTCCCAAATTGTTATTGTCTAATTATTTAAAGCTTATAAATTATATACTATGAATACATTACTTAACAGATCCTCATATTAGAGCCTTGTATTATAGCTGTTTCTTTTTCACTCAGCTTTAATGTTATCTTCTCAGGAAAATATTCCTTAACTATATTTTGTGAAGCATGTGTTTCAACATTATAATATCTTTTTCAACCATGTTGAAATTTGAACTTTCTTTTTCATATTATCATTTACCCAAATTCCATACCTTTTTCTTTTTTTCTGGCCCTCTCTCTTAACCCTAAAGTCTTGTATTTGGGTTGTCTTAATGACATCTTGTTATTCAGTGTGTTACTAACTCAGGATGTAGTGGTAGATTTAGAAGATTTACATATGAAACAGAATAATGAACAGGCCCTCAACAAATAAGTGCATCAATGAAAGTCATAATAATCCAAGTAAGATTATAAATTCTACAGTTGAGAAAATGGTTAAACTGTAGCAAATTAATTTAGATGACTCATTTCAGTTCTTTTTAGAAAAAGTACAATGGGAAATCATATTTAGAAAAAATGTTTTCTGATAGATACAAGTATAATAACAAGCTGGAATAATGGCTGACTGACTAGTTATTGGAATGCAGATACAGAAATACTTAATACAAAAACTTTTTAAAAGTTATTTAAATGTTCCTTGTAACCCTTGACAACAGCATAAGCGTCTAGACTTCACAGGATAGCAACACCTGAAGAACCGCCATAAACAGACTGCTCCATGCATGCTTAAGCATTGCTGGGATATAAATGATGATGATGATGATGATGATGATGATGATGATGATGATGATGATAATGATGATGTAATCTATCACTATAAGTTATTGAAGTGTAACCCTATGTACATGGAGTTGCATAGGCCACTAAAAATTATTCAAGAAGCATACAATTCACTTATCTTTTTTAAAATCTTATCATTAGGCTTTCATGACGTAGAGATCTTGTCTCTATTTAATGGGTGCTTTATAACCTGTTTCCTGTTGCAAAATGTCAGGTATTGTGGTACTCAGGCTTTAATATTTGGATCACAAGGTATCAGAAGTATTTTTGGCCATTCTTGAGATCTTGTGGTTCTTAGGCTTAGGAAAAGACTTTCTGCAGAATTAGAAGATTCCCATAGTCAGACTATGGAAAAATTATCTGGATATTTTGTTAGGAAAAGTTGGTTATTTTTACATGAACAGAGCTTTCTGCTGGAAGGAAAGGGAAGGAGCAGAAGGCAGGCAGAGAGCATTAATCATTTTCATATAAGTCAAGGGGATGAGATGACTGAAGTAGGTGTGGATCTGGTTCCTCTCCTCCCAAATGGTCTTCAAGTGTCTGCCTAGAGAAGGGGTTGGGTTTTTGCAGCAGGGTTGGGTAGAGTGGGAGAGGTTGGGTAGAGCAGAGAGATGGAGTTGAATTTCCAGGATAGTTTAGCAGAGTTAGGGAATTAACAACAGAAAGAATTACAGATACCATGAAGTCCAACTTGAAGCACTAATAAATTTATTTGGATTATTTATAGAAATATAAGTGAAAATAGTTACTTATAAGATCAAAAAGGACTCAAAGACAGATTCATCACCAAAATCCCATTAAAGTATGGACAATTCCTTCCAGAAGTTGGAAAATCAGAAAACCTGAAGTTACTGCACAACTTTCATGCAGCTCAACAGGTTAAAAAGTATTCCTTCTGGGTAGCTAAGTTGATTTTCTTGGCGACTTGGCTGATCTCTGCTTCTTCAAAGATGTTTGACTGATGTGGGATTCCCCTCTGCATGCTATGAATATGTTTTATTACCATTTGTTAATAAAAAGGCTACTTCAGCTTATGGCAGGGCACAACAAAGCAAGGCAGGAAATATATATATATATATATATATATATATATATATATATTTGTATATATATACAAAGAGAGAGAGAGAGAGAGGAGTTGGAGTCAAAGAGACACCATGTAGTTGCCAAATAAATGATAAAGATACAGGCTGTCAGCCAGAACCTAACCAGTAGGTCACAACCTTATGATGATTCACAGATTAGTAGAAATGGGTTAATTTAAGATGTAAGAGCTAGCTAGGAACACAATAAAGTCATTGGCCAAACAGTGTTTTAATTAGTATAGTTTCTGTGTGATTATTAAGATCTGGGCAGCTGGGAAATAAAACACAGCCTCCACCTGCAAAATGGTGCCCAAATGACTGGGGCTCACATGCAAGATCTGCCACCCACTTGGAGTCGAGTCCTTGTATACCCGCTAATGGTTAGGAGGAAAGTAGTTGAGAGCATGCAGACAGCTCATTACTTTCTACCTGGCAAACCAGCTAGATCAGGTCTTCTAGGTATACACAGGCAGGACAGAATGGCGGATTCTTTTTGCCATACACAGAGATATTTCCAGGTCGTGCAGTGTGCTACATGTCAGATTTAGCCTTTACTCAGATGAAAAGGGTTCATGTGTTGCATGTTGCTTCCTAGAGTTGAAATGGTGAGTGTGGTTCCTGCTCAGAGGTCCTAGAGCTGGCGGTAACGGTCCCTCTGACATACTGAAAGGCCGAGAGAGCCAGAGCCAGAATCCAGGGCTGCTGGGAACACAATGCATACATTTTAAAATGCTCCTTTTTAAGAAAAGGACTTCAGATATGCAATACAGACAGATTCAGACAAAAATAAACCTCTGAATGGGTCACAATATGTTTTAAATATGTATGTAAGCTTGGGAGAGATAGGAAAAAGAGTATAGACAATTATAAAAATAACTCGATATCAACATGTAGAAGAATGAAAATAGACCATATCTATTACCATGCATAAGAGTCAGGTCCAAATGGATCAAAGAGCTCAACATAAAGCCAGCCACACTGACCTTATAGAAGAAAAAGTGGAAAGTACACTTGAATGCATTGGCACAGAAGAACACTTCCTAAATATAACCGCAGCAGCACAGACACTGAGAGAAACGATTAATAAATGGGATCTCTTGAAACTGAAAAGTTTCTCTAAATTAAAGGCCATGGTCAACAAGACAAAACGACAGCCTACAGAATGGGAAAAGATCTTCACTAATCCTACATCAGACAGAGGTCTTATCTCCAAAATATACAAAGAACTCAAGAAATTGGTCCTCAAAAGAACAAATAATTCAATAAAAAATGGAGCACAGACCTAAACAGAGAACTCTTAACAGAGGAATCTAAAATGGCTGAAAGACACTTAAAGAAATGTTCAACATCCTTAGTCATCAGAGAAAGGGAAATCAAAACAACTCTGAGATTACATTTTACACCTGTAAGAATGGCCAAGATCAAAAACACTGGTGACAACTTTTTTTTTTTTAAATGTCAGTTAAACAACACTGATGACAACTTATGCTGGACAGGTTGTGGGGTAAAGGGAACACTTCTGCATTGCTGGTGAGAATATAAGCTGGTACAACCCCTTTGGATGTCAGTGTGGCAATTTCTCAGAAAATTAGGAAACAACCTTCCTCAAGACCCAGTAATACCACTTTTGGGTATATATCCAAAAGATGCTCAATCGTGCCACAACGACATGTGCTCAGCTATGTTTATAGAAGCATTGTTTGCCATAGCCAGAAACTGGAAACAACCTAACTCTTCACCCAAGAATGGATAAGGAAAATGTGGTAAATTTACACAGCAGAAAAAAAAAAACGACAACTTGAATTTTGCAGGCAAATGGATGGAGCTAGATAATCTCATTTTGAGTGAGGTAATCCAGACCCAGAAAGACAATTATCACATGTACTCACTCATAAGTGGTTTTTCAACATAAATCAAAGAAAACCAGACCACAAATTACAATCCCAGATAACCTCAACTACAATGATGACCCTAAGAGAGACATACATGGATCTAATCTACATGGGAAGTAGAAAAAGACAAGATGTCCTGAGTAAATTGGGAGCATTGGGAGCTTGGGAGAAGGTTGAAGGGGAGGAGAGAGATAGGAATAGGAGCAGAGCTCAATAAAAATAATAAAAAACATGACAAAAAGAAACATAATCTTTAAAAAGATCGTAAAGGTAATATAAAAGAGTGCGGACAGTCACAGATTAAAGGAGTAGAGAAAGAAAAGCCATATAAAAATGGAAAATACACAGAGAGTATGGATTATGTATATTATTGTGTTTTCTTTGAATTTTTTACTGCAGAGAGTTATTTGATTATGGGACCTGCTAAGACAAACCAATATATGTATTTTTAAAGTTACCTTGACTTCAAAATTTGAGTCTAAGCGTGTGTTACTTTGAAAAAGATGTTCTGCTTTTGTTTTCATAGAAGATGTGAATCTGTTGATTCCTTCCAGGCTAATGTCATTTGAAGGATGAAGACTCCCCAAAAGGTCTTCATGAACCCCCCAAAAAAAACTTTGCCCAAAAAGTAGCAGGAAGCAGTCTAAATTCCAAAATATTATTTATGAATGTTTATTTTTGTTTAGAGGGTGATATGATATAGAGATGAATACTTGGTATTGTCATTAATCTTGGTTTATTGATAATAATTTCAGGTCAATTTTATTATATGAATATTTCTGCTGTTGATTACATATCCCAAAGAATAAAGTCACACAAAAGGATAAATAGACTCATCTTATTTATCTCATGTGTGTGGTTTAACTTTTATTCATGAAATTTCATTTATATATCTATGTTTTCTATTTATATATCAAATATATCTTATGTATAATCTATCAATCTATCATCATCAACATCAAATATCTGTTTACATTGTGAGTTTAAGGAATTATTAATTCTTGAAATCGTGAATAATAAAATGATTGTAACTGGGTATGTAGACATCTCAAAAAAGTAAAAAAGTTACCTGTATTTGGCAAGCAAACTGAGAAGCATGTACCAGGTAATGTGCTGACAAAATGGGACTTTAAAGGTCCCTAAGACAATATCAGTCTAATAGAAGTTTTGAATTCAAAGTTAAATTAGATGGAAATGCTACTCAGTAGGAAGACATGCGAATGATATACATGAGAGATAATGGTAGCTTTGAGAATTGTAGGCATTGTGCTGTTGGCAAAGTGTAATCAGAAACTTTTGTATGTTTGAAAATACAACATAAATTTATTATTAATTACAAAATGTTTAATATAGAAAGAGAAGAAAATAAAAAAATTAGCTGAACAATTGAAATGTAAGAAAGAACAACTTCAAGTTTGAAGAACTGACTTATCCAGTAACCCTGCATTATGATGTAGTATATATAGGATAAAACATTTTTAGTTTTATATAATTGATATATTTCTTCCTTTATGAATGACTTTCATAAACAAAAACAATTCCCAATAATTCCTTTACTATGAGCAACTCCATTCAGGCATTATTGTCATTAAAAAAGATTAGTAGGGGACTAGAGAGACACTTAATGACTAAGAACATCATCCACTATATTGGAGGATCCAGATATGGTCTCAGGTACACAAATGGTATACAGACATAATTTCTGGCCAATAACATCTGCACACAAAATATGCTTTAAAAAGGCAGAAACTAAATTATATTTGAATGGTTTCCAAGGAAAAGAATAAATTCCTGCATATACAACCTTCAACAATAATTTAGACTTTTCAGTTTCATTTTGCATTTCTTATTCCTTATTATTCTTGTATATTTTAAAGTTGAATAATTGAAGAGCTTCATGAAATAACATATTGAATTGTTAAGAAAATTCATTTTAAAGGTTAATTAGTGACCAGTTTTCTCAATCTATTTTTATTATTTTTATCTCAAAATTTCTCAATACTATGATAACTCTGTGTCTTTATGTTTATATGTATGTACTAAAAGTCTTTGGAGTAGCATATTCTCCTGAAGATTTCAGAGTGAGAACGATGATTTTCATAACATAGCATATGCTGCAAGAATTAGAGGGCATTCTAATGTTCAAGTTACTAACCTTTCTCTGTAGAGTGTTCAGTTTGCTAAGTATGAGTTTGTTTGTGTGTGTCTGTTATGTGTATGTGCATATGTGTGTTCAAATATGTGTAAAGGTGCATGTGTAGCTGAAGGGCTCAGATGTGTCTTCAACTTTGCAAAGTTTCTTATGAGACAAGGTCTCTGATTGTCTTGGGAGTTCTCTGAGAAGCTAGACTAGCAAGTTCACTAACATTGAGGCTTCAGCCTATATTTGTCTCCCATCTCTTCGTGACTAGGAGGTTGAGACAGGGGGACCAGATGTTCAATGACATCCTTAGGTACATGAGGATTTTAAGGTCAGCATGACCAACATAAGGCCTTGTCTAAGCTCAGAAAAAAGAATACTTACTATAAACTACAAATGAGCAAAATATCATACACTTTTATTATAGAATTAAAAATTGTGGAAAAATTGTACTCTCCAAATTAACATTGAAAACAGATGAACTTACAAGAAAAAAAGGAGAAAATAAGAGAAACTTCACATAAATATGAAAAGGATATTAAACTTAATTAATAATCAGGTAAGTGAAAATTAAAAGCCATGAGATATTTTTATAATCACTGTGTTTACAAAATGCCAAAGAATATTGGGAGAAGAAACTTGTATCTTATGGCATCTCTTGACAAAATGATGAATACCCATGAATTTTAAGTCAATCAACTGCCCAGTTAGTTTTAAAAATTGATATGAATAGGACTATTCACACTGAATCAAAAAAATAAAAGAATAAATGACCTAAAAACTACCTCAAATAAATCCAACATATAAGGACAGAACTGTAAGTGAACATGCTTACAAATCTTTGACAATGATTTAAATACAAGTAAAATTATTGACATATATATCAGTTGAAGATAATTGAATTTATTGATAACAAAATACAAATCAGTGCCAGAAATGATTGAATCAAATGCATCAATATTAACGATGTATCTTCAATATGTATTGTTTTTATAGATTAGGGTATGGAGTCACACCTAGCAAGTGTGAGTACAGGTTAGAAAGAGAGAAAGATAGAAACAAGGAGACAGAAGTGCAAAGGTTATAATGTAATTTATAGTTTACTGCTATATGAAGTTTGTAGGCAATACAAATCCAGTATTTTTCTTCTAATGAAATGTTTATGAATAGTATAAAGAAAAGCAAAACATTTAAAAAAATATACTGTACTTAAAAAATTTAGCTGTTATTCAACATGGATTCAAAACTTAGAAAGTTTATTAGAACAAGGAAATATAGCTCTAATTTCTACATATATAGTTGTAATTTTATGTGTGGCTATTTCTTTTTTTCTTTTTTATTTATTTTTTTACTTAAAAAAATACCAATCCAAATTTCCACTCCCTCCCTACCTCCCAGTCCCCTCCCTCTCCCTCCACAGACCCTCTCACTGCACCCTCTCCAACCCTAAGAGAGTGCCATGCACCCCGACGTGTGGAAAGTCCAAGGACCTCCCTACTACATCTAAGTTAAGCAAGGTATCCCATGAAGCCAGTAAATGCAAGTAGAGACACATCCCAGTCTCACTATCAGTGTTCCCTCAGTCTTCCCCAGCTGTCAACCCCCTTCAGGGTGCTTGGTTGTTCCCATGCTCGTTCACTCCCAGTCCAGTTGCAGTTGGTGAGTTCCCATTAGCTCAAGCAAACTGTCTCAGTGGATGACCTCCTCATGGTCTTGAATTCCTTGTTTATAATCTCACTCCTTCCACTCTTCAACTGGATTTTGGGAGCTCAGTCCTGTGCTCCAATGTGGGTCATTGTCTCTGTTCTGAACTGTTGTTGGATGAAGGTTCTATGGTGACATCCAAGTTACTCACCAGTCTGACTACAGGGCAAGGCCAGTTCAGACACCCTTTCCTCCATTGCTTAAGGTCTTAGCTGGGGTCATCCCAGTGGGTTCTTGGGAATTTTTCTAGAGCCAGGTTTCTTGCTAACTCCATAATGGCTCCCTCAATCAAGATATCTCTTTACTTTCTCTCATATCTGTCCTTCCTCCACCTCGACTATCCCATTCCTCAAGTTCTCCTCAGCCCCCTTTCTCCCCTTCCTTCTACCCCCCCTGCCCCCTGCTCCCAAATTTTTTCTGATTCCAATTTCCAGGTGGGTCTATATATGTTTTTCTTTGGGTTCACCTTATTGCTTAGTTTCTCTAGGATCCTGAACTATAGGCTCATTGCCCTTTGTTTATGACTAGTATCCACTTACGAGTGAGTACATACCATATTCAATTCTTTTGGGTCTGGGTTACATCACTCCAGATAATGTTTTCTAATTTCATCCATTTGCATGCAAAATTCAAGATGTCATTATTTTTTACTGCTGAGTAGTACTCTAATGTGTAGATGTGCCATACTTTCTTTATCCATTCTTCAGTTGAGGGGCATCTAGGTTGTTTGCAGGTTCTGGCAAGTAATGCTGCTATGAACATAGTTGAACAAATGCTCTTATGGTATGATTGAGCATCTTTTGAGTATATTCCCAAGAGTAGAATTGCTGGATTCTGAGGTAGGTTGATTTCCAGTTTTTTTAGAAACTGCCACACTGATTTCCAAAGTGGTTGCACAAGTTAAAAGCAAAACGTTTTTAATAAAATGAGTTAGTTATACTGTGAGACAAGAATAATAGATTTAATCTAGGGTTTGCTTAAAGGAATTGTGAAAAAAGACGCTTTCCATTATATGTTGTTTAGTATTTCATTTATAAATATCCGATTGGTTATACAATTGATAGTAAGGTGATATAGTTTATATTCAGTAGTTGATATTAATATTTCTCATTTTAATATTCTACAAAAGAACTCAAGCATGGGCTTCCATACACAATGTCAAGGATTACAAGAGATGTATTTCCTATTATTGTTGAGCATGTAGATAAAAAAGTATGCTCAATTGACCATGTTCTTTGCTTTACAGAAGCTTTTTAGTTTCAGGAGGTCCCATTTATTAATAGTTTCTCTCAGTGTCTGTGCTACCTATTTAGGAAGTGGTCTCCTGTGCCAATGCGTTCAAGTGTACTTCCCACTTTCTCTTCTATAAGGTTTAGTGTGGCTGGCTTTATGTTGAGGTCTTTGTTCCATTTGTGCTTGAATTTTGTGCATGGTGATTGATATGGATCTATTTTCATTCTTCTACATGTTGATACCCAGTTATGCCAGAACCATTTGTTAAATGTGCTTTCTTTTTTTCCATTTCATATTTTTTTGCTTCTTTGTCAAAAATCAGGTGTTTGAAGGTGTGTGAATTAATATCTGGGTCTTCAATTAGGTTCCATTGGTCCTCATGTCTGTTTTTATGCCAATACCAGGCTGTTTTCAGTACCGCAGCCCTGTAGTAAAGTTTGAAGTCAGGGATTGTGACGCCTCCAGAAGTTCTTTTATTGTTTTGGCCCTCTTGGGTATTTTGCTTTTCCATATAAAGTTTAGTACCATTCTTTCATGATCTGTGAAGAATTTTGCTGTGAATTTGATGTGCATTGGATTGAATCTGTAGATTGCTTTCCATAAACAAAGGACAAAGTCAACAAGACAAAATGACAGCCTACAGAATGGCAAAAAATCTTCACTAACCCCACATCAGACAGAGGGCTGATCTCCAAAATACACAAAGAACTCAAGAAATTGGTAATCAAAAGAACTAATAATCCAATTCAAAAAATGGAGTATAGACCTAAACAGAGAACTCTCAACAGAGGAATCTAAAATGGCTGAAAGACACTTAAAGAAATGTTCAACATCCATAGTTATCAGAGAAATACAAATCAAAACAACTCTGAGATTCCATCTTACACCTGTAAAAATAGCCAAGATCAAAAACACTGATAACAAATTATGCTGGACAGCTTGTGGGGTAAAGGGAACACTTCTGCATTGCTGGTGGGAATATAAGCTGGTACAGCCCCTTTGGATGTCATGTGGCAATTTCTCAGAAAATTAGGAAACAACCTTCCTCAAGACCCAGTAATACCACTTTTGGGTATATATCCAAAGGATGCTCAATCGTGCCACAAGGACATGTGCTCAACTATGTTCATAGCAGCATTGTTTGTCATAGCTAGAACCCAGAAACAGCCTAAATGGCCCTCAACCAAAGAATGGATAAGGAAAATGTGGTACATTTACACAATGGAGTACTACACAGCAGAAAAAAATAACAACATCTTTAATTTTGCAGGCAAATGGATGGAGCTAGAAAACATCATTTTGAGTGAAGTAACCCAGACCCAGAAAGACAATTATCACATGTACTCACTCTTAAATGTTTTTTAAACATAGAACAAAGAAAACCAGACCACAAAACACAATCCCAGACAACAATGAGACAACAATGAAAACCCTATGAGAGACTTACATAGATCTAATCTACATGGGTCATAGAAAAAGACAAGATTTCTTGAGTAAATTGAGAGCATGGGTACCTTGGGAGAAGGCTGAAATGTAGGGGAGAGGCAGGGATGGGAGCAGAGAAAAATGTAGAGCTCAACAAAAATCAATTAAAAAAAAGAAAAAAAGTATGCCCAGATGTTTCATTACCTGGGTTACATATTATGCATGTTACATGATTTTGCTTTCTTGCTCATTTCAAGTTTTCAATTTCATTATGCACATATTAATAAAGGCAAAACCTTATGAATATACTTTTTACAAAATTCCAATATCCTGTGCTTACCTGATTCTTACTTAATTTTAAAAACATACATTTTTAAATTTCTTAGAAATTTTTTCATATAGGTCAATATCCTCTGGATTCAATAAAGATACTGCTATGGTTTCCAGACATATTTTAAGAAATTTCAGTTCCCAGCATTTGGGGAGGAAGAGGCAGGTGGATCTCTCAGAGTTTGTGGCCACCCTGGTCTACAAGAGCTAGTTCCAAGACAGTCACCAAATCTACACAGAGAAACCCTGTCTCGAAAAACAAACAAAAAAAACCCAACAACAACAACAACAAAAAAAAAAAACACCAAGAAGGTAATTTGGATTTTATGCATTATAAGAGTTGTCTGGATCAACAATAAGTTTCATATCTCAAATACAAATTCATAAGATCATGACAACTATAAAGGAGACTGACCATTTAAGTATTAAATTCTTGAAGTTAAGATTTTTTTGTCTGTATATTTTCTGAAGCCTAAATGCCTACTCACAAGAGACACACGCACACACACACACGAGCACAGATGATAATACATTCTCATATAAAACAGAGTGGATATTTATAAAAGGCAAAAAATAATGCCTATCACATTGTATATGTGCTGTGAGTACTTCCTCAAGAAATAAATATTTATATGGGAAAGATACTCAGAACCAATGACGTAAACTGCAAAGATCATTGAGGACAGTAAGTTGATAGCATGCACTTCACAGAGAATAAAACTTTGAAAGGCTATATAGCTTGCTTTAACCATTGCTTTTTGCTCACACTCAGAGAACATGAGGGTTAATATTTTACTGCTTTACAACAAACCAAGGCAAAAGAAAATGAGACAAATGACTAAGGCAAGAATAAACAGAGCACTTGTAATAAATTGTCAGAATATTGCTCAGAGGTATGTTTAAGTTTAGTAAAAACTTCTTACGACATATCTAATTACTCCAACAGCATTTAACATTATGAAATATCTGGTAAGGACTGCGTGTGCCAAATTGCAGGCTTTGTTTTACAAAGATTAGTGAAATTACATGATGATATCCATCAAGGTTCTCATAAAAATGAGAAATTTTGGGTTCAGTCTAAATCTTCCATGCCATCATATCCTCACCATTGAATTTCATTGCCAAAACAAACACAAGTAAAAGATGTATACATTTAGGCTAGTTATAGCTATTGGATATCTGTTTCAAAAACAGATCATTGTTTGGAAAATAAACATGGCTAAATGAATCCAGCACTTGACTCTTATTACTAACTTACCTAATGAGACTAAAGCCTCAATTAAAGCTGTGTTCTGATGTGGACACTTTAAATATGTTAAATTGTGTCCTTCTTAAATGCATATGACTGAAATAATAATATGTGTAATTGCATATGAAAACATATATTTAATTTTGGTATTGTTACAATATAGTAACTCATTTTGGAAATCATTTATTATTTACATTTCACAATGCTAGTTGCTAGGCTTGCCACTGGATTAGAAAAATAACCAGTAGTCTTACCATGAAATGCAGTCTGTGAGTTAGAATAAATACTAGCATAATAAAATACACCACTGGTGCAAAGGTAACAAGAAAACCACAGGGGTAAAAATCCACGTTCAGATTTTGATCTAAGGCCTTGCCGGATGAGATGAAACCTAAACCCTGTAACTCCTAAAGTGCCAAAAATCTGTGTTAAGAAAATTATAGGCCCCAGAGGAGGATCTGCTACTATTCTTCTTTAAAATGGACAATATATTTAAGCAACTCCCAATGCCTTATCACACTATCTTTGGATTAGGACATCTCTCTACCCTTTTCAGAGATGGTTCTATTTGTAGTAGATCTCTATTAACACAGAGACGTACAACTGACCGAGGTGTGGAGAATAAGAGATTTCAACCTTAGAGTGCTCATCCATAAATGGGACATCTGTATCACTACCCTTCCTCCCATGTCTTCAGAATAAGTGGTAACAGAAAGAATTAGAGAGTCAGAGGCATCAGATGAGTTCGAAGAAAGTCTTGATAAGTCAACCACACTCCAGTGGAATACCACACATCAAGAAAATTGGATTGCGTGTATCTGTTTTGTGGTTTCGTAGAGTAGTATTTGGAAGGTGTTTTCCAAGATCCTTGGCTATACCGACCATGGGCTGTTGTCTAGGTTTCCAAACCAGGCAAGAGTTCCCTCTTCTTAAGCTGCCTCAGGTCTAACTAGAGAGCACAGGTCGTATGTGCTACTACTGAACCTGCAGTGTTAACTTGTCATGCTGCTTATTGTTATTTACAGGCATCATAGATGAGAATTTAAAAAGAAAAAGGGGGGACTGAAATTTGGATAGATGGAAATGGTGGATCTTGGAAGAGTTGGAAAAGGGGAAAATGTGATCTTAACACATTGTATAAAATATTCAAAGAATTAAAAGACATATTGTGTAAGCTGACATATGATGAAATATCCTTAAAGTGCATTAAATATTTTGTTTAAAAAAGGAATTAATATTCTTGGGTAGGGTAGAGATACGGTTCACCAACTGAAACACCGGCAGCTCCTCCAAGGTACAAGTATTTTATTCCCAGCAGCCACAAAGCAGATAACAAGAGTGTGTATATCTAACTACAGGTGATCCTCCAACCCTTCTGACATTCGTAACATTGTACACATGTGGAACACAGACACACATAGAGGTCAAACATAAAACGTTTTGATCTTAGAAAACACAAAACAACACTCATGGTTGTTGATATATGAATTCATGAATAGCATCATGTTAACTTAATTCAAAGTTAAGCTGAAAACAACAATGGATTAAATGTGTGCCACAGGATTTTTGTTACCCCATCTTTTTCCAAGAGGTATAGTTTCATACCAGTCTCTGGCAAATGAAAACAAATGAAAAATACTTTTACGTGGTGAAAACTGATAAGTATAGTTTCTGTTTTTAATCATTGTTAACATTATGGAAACATCTTGATGTTACTTAGCCATTTGAGCTCAGCATCAGGTAAGATTTATTACTTGTACAGAGCACTTTCTTATCTCTCAAATCCGTAATGTACTTCTGACTACCATAAGAAATAATTTTATATTGAGAAATAGTCTATGAAGCTCAACCCAATGAACATAGATTTGCAAAATGTTACTGACTGAAAGAAAAGAAGGAGTTCTGAGGATGACTCATCAGATTCTGGTCATTCTGGCTTCAATAAATTGATATTACAATTTAAAAGAAATTATAAAAGTAGAATTAATTTTATTAATTTATTATTAATTTAGTAATGAGTTATTTAGTAAAAATTTTCTAGTTCTAAGACAATTATGTAAGAAAATAATTCAAGAGGTAGATGATTTAAGAGTATGTCAGACATTCTTATTAAATCATCTAAAATCTAAATCAATTCAGAATATTATAAAACCATTATTTCTTCCAAGTTATCAAAATTACAATGTAGGAAATTCCTTTATCTGAAAGTAAGAACTACATACCAAGAAATGATGTGCTCATATCTATTTTGAGTAAATGAGTGTGTGAGGGTGGTTATCTATGATAGGTTTCATTTCTTTTCCCCAAAATTTGCCTCTTCTCAGATTTCTTTCTCATTATTACTTTAAAATTCCATTTCTTAATCCTGTCGTTTAAGTGGAGATCTTAAGAGCAATAAGATCCTGTGGTTAAGTCATTAGAGACAGTGATTAGTTTCATGATGGCCATATGACCACGCCTCTCAACACTACCCCAAGAAACAAGCAGGTGAGATATCTGTTGACTGAAACTTCTGCTAGGAGCTGCTTCCTTCAAAGATAATATTTTACAGGTTATAAGAAAACACTGAAGCGTCATGGATGTAAGCATCATGAAGAAAGACCAAGTGAGAAATTGACCTATTGTTTTCATATGTTGGATAACTTGTATTTTTCCTTCACTCTGTGTTCGAATGCTTTAGTTGCATTATCTAAATTAGTCACTTTTTAGCTTAAATCATACAACATACAGTTTCATGACTCAGTCAACTCAATATGTTAGCACTTACTTATTAAATAAAATTAACACAAATACATATTCTCAAGATAGTTATGGTTGTTTGACCAAAAGGGGAATAGTACCCTATGTTCAAAGAATTTGAGATCATAGTTATATAGATTTTACCTTAATAAATACGTTTTAATGATATGTTATCATAATAACAAACAACATACACCTGATTATATCATACTGTGAGTTTTAGGAATCTGTATTTTTTTTATTATGTGTTTTGTGTCTGTAAGTGTGTCAATAGCATATTGTGTAAGTGGAAATATACATATCAGTGAATATGTCAATAAGCAGTAACTAAACAATCAATCACATCTCTTACTCTACTTCATTTTTGATACTCTAATTTTCTTCCCATTCATAATTTTGCTTTCAGCTTTAACCTTTCCAAATGATGACATTTTGAAAGTTAACCAAATTTCAATGAGGAACATAAAAATATACTAACAAATGAACCTGTTTCAAGTTCTTCTTCCTACATGAGCAGCCACACAAATTAAATTCATAGATGTGTGGGCTGTTGTGGGTGTTATAAATTTTAACTACTGCTAGTATGTGAATATGTACATTATGAATAAATTGCATGATATTAAATGAAAAATTTTCATTATTTGCCTGTAATTCAAATGCCTTATATGATCAGTGCCCAACACATTTGTCAAGTCAGGTAAATATTCTATGATGTAGAAAGTTCTACAATAAAAATATATGTTAGGGCAACCAAAAGGATAGGAGGAAAAAAACTATCTTCAAAGATAATAATATAATAATAATAATTTTCTTATAATAAATGATGCCACAATGACTGTAGGAGCCTCTCTAAAGTTAATTTCCTTTATACTTCCCCCATAAAAGATGGAGTTGAGAAGAGCTGCCCTCCAGGGGATAATTATCTAATCATCAAATTCTGATAAGATCTGAGCTGTGAAAGTCACATTCATTGTCCACTGAAGGTCATTTCTCTGTCTTATTCATTTGCAAATAATATGTATTAGCTAATGATTAAATTTTATAGTTGTCCAGTATTAAATTATTTCTTTGGTGTTACCTTGCTCCAGTTTCCCTTTAGCTGTTGCAGAAATACCTTTGTAAAATGATTCTGATGACATCATTGTTTCCTTGTTAACAAAGGCTGATCGTGTCTGCTTCCTAGAAAACCCATTTATTTCATCAGGACTTGAAAAAACTTTCTCAGTATTAACCTAACCTGCTGTTTAGCCTCATCTTACCCCTCCTATTCTTTATTTTCTGTTTCTTTATATATTCCTCTAGCAACATCAACATTCTTCACCTTTCACTGAATTTGTTTAACTCTTTAATAACCTCCAGAACTGGATTTCTTTTCCTCTTCACCCATAATATGATCCTTATTTCTAGATGTAGCTTTAGTATCCCGCTTCCTTTCTCTTTCTTGGATCTAGTAATCACTTTTCACATGGTACTAAGATTGTTACACACCTCAAAAGAAAATGAGATGCTATTCACCCAAACACTTTCATGTGCCTCTCTACATCCTTTCATAGATTCTGAGTCTTTATAGGATGGGTATCACATCTCATACAAAAAGCTCCTTTATCCACAACATGTCAACAGCACACAAGTAATTCAACTTGTACTCATTAACTTTTAAGAAACAAAAACTTGTTTCTGCAATGAGATATTTTATTATTTTAACTTGAGTATCTTACATAAAATGAAACTTTTCCTGAACAGCTAAATTTATACTACCAATGGATATGAGATAGCTAACAAACTGAAACCAGGTTTGATGATTATCAAATATTCAATAAAGATTATGCCTCAATAATTCTAAATATGATAATACAAAAAATGAGAAGGTAATTTCCAGTGAATCAAAGGCAATGAAAAGGAGGAGAGATAGTGGATTGGATTTTGATGAAAGTATCCAAAATTTTTAGTGTAAGAGTTAAAATACTGCTGGTGCCTGTTCATTTCCATAGTTTGCATGAAAGGGCGGTAATAGGAAGAAAGGTGCTTTAACATGGACTAATGAAGGAATGGTTATGTTATTGATGTGTGGGTATTTATATTTTTTAGTCATTCATTGTGAAACCATTTTCAGGCTAAGCTTTTAAATTATTAACTCAACAAAGCTGTCAGCATTCAAATGCAGCTTTTTCTGAAACAAAAAATGTTATTTAAAAGGTCAGAAAAATAGAATAAATAATAGTAGGCCATCATTCATGGCAATACACTTTAGTAAGACAGGTATACATTTAAATAATCACTACAATTACCTGGAAGTATTAATATAAAGACTGCAATAATAAAAGACTTCATCAAAGGATACTGGAAGTTCATGTGAGTCACATTCTCTTCAATGAGAAACTCAGATTAAAAAATGAGCACTGTTATCTTTTCAGTCTAAAAGACTGGAAAGTGTTACAGTTTTTAATCAAATGTTACTCTATCAAACATGCCAGGAAAGGGACCATTAGAAAAACAAATTGAATTTTCATAGCTATTAGATTTCAGACTTTCTCAAACTATTCTTCAATTTGATGAAACTTCCTATAAATGATGAAGCACGTTTTTACAAACAGAAAACATACAGAATTCCTTATCAAAATTTTATAAGTCAATGCTAAAACTTATAAGCTAGGCATGATGACACAACCCTAAAATTCCAGCAATTGAGAAACACAAGCAAGACAATTGATGATTCCAGGTCATTCTGTACTACATAATGAGATACTGTTTCAAAACACTAAAATAGCTGCAATGTGTAAACAAACAAGCACACTTACAAACTGCTTAAATAATAAAAGCTCAAAGCAATTTTGTGATGTCAGAAAATTAATGATATTCTTGCAGTGTAACTACTAATAAGTGCCATTATAAGAGGCACAGATTAGGGCATATGGTTTTGGTCTGTTTTCTTCTGCAACTGTAATGAACTCTTTATACAATAAAATGAATTTTATCTTTCAAGTCATAGGACATTTCTCTACTTATAATTTCTGATGATGAAGAGAAGTCATAATTCATACTTGATCCATGGGTTGAACTTGTAATTCATCACTGAAGATGTCTAATAATGCTGATAATTAATTCTTTCTAGAATGTTTTGATGTGATGTGTATATGTCATGTGTAGGCTATAGGTAGGTATGGACTACTATTTTTTTTACAGCAGTAGGTCTAAAATTTCAGTTGCCAGTATAGTTTACCAGCCCTGAGGCATATAGCAAGTCACATTCAATACCTTTCACTTCAGTTGTCTTGTTGGAAGGAAAATTAATTTTTAAATTTTGGGAAGATACAAGTGACATGATAAATACACATATGTTCGACATCAGAACCTACTCTTATTTTTTATTAGATTTATAATATAAACATAAATCTGGGTCCTTAAAAATCTCAGTCATCAGCAATGAGGTTAACCATATAAATCAAAATTTAGTATCAGTTCAGTGTAGACATAAATAGCAAATCAATTTCCAAATTTTCACAGCAAACACGTAAAAGTTCATTCCTAGGAGATTTTCCAAGTGCATCCGGTTTTTCTAACTACTTAGCTTCAAACTCCCAAATCCTGTGTATAACTGGTATTTATTTTCAAACTAAATAGCTTTTTATTTGTATTTGTTTCTTCAAAATACACATATAAACAAACACCTTTATTTTTATCTTTATAATACAGTGTTGTAGAATTTAAAAGGAAAGGAAATTAATAGATTCAAAAGTAAGGAAATATTAACAAGTTCTATACATTTTATTGTTGGCATCCTCCAATATTTATTAGTTCTAAATCAGCTAAATTTTAACTCAAGTTGGCATAATATTTTCACATGGTTTATATAGTCAATTTTCACAGCTAAACTCTGATGACATGTGGTGGATAAAAACAAACAAAATACAACGACTCATTGTTTTCCATGATGCCTCATTTAGCTCACGTCTCTCATCAGAAAGCTCTTTTCTATGTATCAAATATATTGAACAGAGGTGAAAAATCACATGACAATAATTTTATACAAGTAGAATTCACTTATACTTTTATAGGCTAATTTTGTATACAACATATAAGAGAAAGGACAAAACATCCTGGGGTCACCTTGGAATTTAAAAATAACCATAAATAAAATATATTCATTATAAGATTTGTTGTAAATTATTGTAATAATTATGTTAAAGATAAATTACACCTTTAATTTCCCTTCCACATTTTATAGAGCAGAATTCAGTTCAATGAGTAAGAAAGTCTGAACTGAAATCTGTACCATTTATATGATGTTCTGAATATCACACTGCCTAAGATTTTCAGTTGAACTAATTCATAATACCTCTAACACATCATTTGTTTCATCCTTCTAACTGCTGGGGATATGGGGAAACATTTATTGCATACTTACAATGTTATAGTCATTGTCTCTTTTTCTCCATAATTAGCCTATCAGGAAAACACTATTTTGTATCATTTAATTTAAAATAAGATCAAACCTTCCAAAGGTCATATAGAAAAGTGGTGTGTATAATGCTATTTCTAGCAAAAATGAGAGAGTTCCAGCATAGTACAGAACAGCTAACCCCAGAGGAATTTAGGGTTATCTAAAACAACAGTCAACCTGATTTCCTAAGTGTGAGTTGTACAAGGTCAACAATTAACATCCCAAAATGGAAAGGGGAAGATCATGAGACACTACACAAAGAACTACAGTCAACTAAGGAATGCTGAGAGTAGGAGAAATAGTCTTCCCAAGGGAGTAACACACCCATTGGTTATTTAATACCGAATGGTCAGTCCAGAAAACATACATACAAGAGGCACTATACAGACTGTGCAGGTTATGTAACAACAGTTAATGAAACAGAGGTCCTGAACAGGAAGTGATGGTATACATCATTAATCCCAGCACCTGGGACAGGCCACAAACCTATAGAGAAACCTTTTCTCAAAACAAACAAACAAAAAGAAATCAGAGACATGAATTGAAAGAGAGCAAGGAAGAGTATATGTTATGGTTTGGAGGAAGGCAAGAGGGAAAATGATCTAATTATATTAGATTCTCAAAAATAAAATCAAAATCTTTTTCTAAAATGCTGCCCACTCATGAAGTAACAGTCTTTACAAACAAGATTGCTCACAGGGGCCACTTGTGGTATCATTGGCACACCCAGAAAGTCAACTATCCTGTATTGAACATGCTTCGTTATAACAAGGTTACAATTATAATCACGTAGGCCACTTTCAATTTCCACTCATTTATCCAACTTGTGATTTGCCACAAACAGAAACTGGTCTGGGAAAAAGGAAATCTAACTCAGTCATAAAGACTGACCATTTCTCTTTTCCTCAATAGGTTTCTATACTTAAGAAGGTACAAATTATTAATGTTTGAATATAGAGTTGGTTAATCAAAGAAAGAATACAATTTTGTTTTATACTGAGATTCGTTTTAATTATTTAATGACAATAAGATGTCATAAGAATCATCTGGGTATTATGCCATCCTCAGAGAAGCTTCATCTTGCAGAAGAGGGCAATGAGTAAAGTGAACCCACACCTTGTCAATGTGAAGAGAAAAAGAATCATAAGTGCTCAGTGGTGAATAGAACAACTGTATCACATCCATTTCCCAGGGTTCTGAGATCTTCATGAGAGATGAGAAAAAAAAAAACATAGTATGATTTGGAAGTGAGATGAGTGTAAGAAAACATTCACCCCCCCATGGAATATAGCAGTGCGTTTAAATATATGAACTAATAGTGGTTGTGACAGCGTGCCAAAGACCTACAAAAATTCTAGGAAGGCATAATGAGATGATGACTTTGGTGGTGTATCCCACTTTTAGTTGAATAACTATTGACATTTGATAGTTTTTGAGAGAGGGAGAATCACTTCTCTTAAAGATATGGGTTCATAGGTAGGTCAACCAGGGTCCTGGAAAAGCCTCATGCCCAAAACAAATTGGACTATTTTATTTAAGAGTAACATGAAGTAGAAAGTTAAGGAGGTAGGAGTGGATCTGAGAGCTGTTAGAGGAGGTTGGGCAAACATCATAAAAATACATTTTATGAAATACAAAAATTAATAATATATTTAAAAATATTCCTTAGTATTTTATTGAGAGGATTTGAAATAAAATAAGAACTTTTAAAATAAATTTAATCGATTTCTAATCATAAGTAAGTATACACACCTCTGAGCATGTGAGCCTGAGTACAGATGCACTTTAGGTCAGAGGCATTTGATCACTCTGGAGCTGAAGTTAAAGGCAGTTACAGAAGAGCAAAGGACAAATAGTATTTGGCCATTTATCTAGCTGGACTATGTGAGCTCTAAGTTCAGAGGGAGACCTTCTTGCAAAGGAACTAAGTGGGAAGTAGAAGAAAATAGGACTCTATACTTTCCTTTAGCCACTGTGCACCAAACAGTTGCACACCATAAACAACAATTAGAGAGATGCAAATCAAACAAGATTGTGATTTGTATAGATATTTAAAATTAAATGAACTTTGTCTGAAGAGGAGATGTCTGAGTGGGTATTACCACAAAGTTTTACAAACTGCCCTGTGTTATGTTCTTAAGTTCTAATCTTATTTTTCATGAACAAGAACAAGTACTTGCCTAGCAATAAGTTGTAGTTTCACACTAGCTCAGAATTGAATATAATAAGGGTTCTTTATTTAGAGATAGACTCATAGATCAACAGTTCTCTATAAGAGTGGGGAACAGGAACCAAATCCAGTAACTGCAAGAGAGCTCACAAACTTTACATCTGCATTTATAGTATAAGAGACCATGCCCAAATGGGCTGGTATCTTAAAAAGCTATTGGCTGAAAGAGTTCCAACAGCACATCCCCCTTTTGTCTAAATAAGAAAGTTTAAGCCTAATACAATAAAAAGAAACATTGGGTATGAAAATAGAATTATACCAGCATAAAAAATTATCAAGCAAGAAACGTATGCTAAATGTTTCAATAATTATCCTATCCTAAAGAGTCTAAGTCTTGTATTAGAAATGGCTTAGTAATGAGAGGAAAGTAACTATGACTCTCTAGTCTTCAACTCCATTGAAGACCTGAGAAGGAAAATAATATTACCTGAGTAAACAGAAAGTGCAATCAAGCAATTAAAAAATGTCCAATAAATGACAGAGACAACTGGCTACCTCGTCAATCACTCAAAGTCTCATTTGCAACATAGGAGTTGAAACAACCAACTTTGGCTAAGGCCTAGAGTAACTGACCATTTTCAAAGACAGGAAAATTTCCAAAACCATCTTGCCCTGTCTTAACAAATGTGGCAGTCTTTTATTATTTTTTTAATCCTGCATGTCCTGTCTATACAATGTGCATTTTGTCAGTGGTCAAGGAAGGGTCAGTTCTTTACCCAAAGGCCAGTTTAGCCAAGAGGAAAAGAAGATACAAGTGGAGCATCTTCAGTACACAACATTCTCTTGTGAAGAGATCAGTGCTGACAAGAACAATCGTGTCTCATCTCAACACAACCTTAAGTTATTTAAATGCCATATTTTATAGTTCTTTGAAGTGGTTGAAAATTACCTATTTATGAGGAATACAATCTCTATGTATCTAAAGAACTTGATTAGTCTAAGTATGACAAATATGTCTGACTATTGATCTATAATTCTTCATACCTATATAGCTTAAAGAGTAAGGCCTTATAATAGAGTGAATAAATTTTAATGGTGTTGTACACATATTTTAATTTTCCAAATTCCGTAAAGTGGAATTCATTCGTCTGCCAGATTTCATTTCTTTGTGTGCCCTTTGGGTTACTTCTTGCTGGTAGCAGTGTTTGGTTATAGATAGAGCAAGTAGGACATCTCCTCATAATCTCCTTTGTTTGCTGCCATGTAATAGAAAACTCTTTAAACCTTTGCTATTGACATGAAGTTTTTAAAAAATCTGAGGCATTCAGCACATTTCCAATCAATAACCAAACAATTTATGTATTACCTTTTGCTAGAGAACCTGGCAGACACAAGAATGTGATTGAATGTGTGTCATGTATATGGGACAAAGCCTGTTCCTGATTATATATTGAACTTGAATAAATAATGAACTCTGGAATAAATCATCTGGAATAAATTCATCAATTTCAGTAAGCAAAACAACTCTTTTTGCATATTGCAAATCAGTAACTATATTGAAAGATTCTTTAAAATCCCTTAGTACCATGAAAATTGCATATTATTCTCACTTTTGGACAGAATTATAAGGGCTTTGTTCCACTTTACTAAACTCTTCTGATTTGTAACCTGCCTTTTCTGACTTATTTGCATCAAGATAGAATATATGGATTCCAGTTATTGGTGTTTCATTTACCTGTGGGGAAGAATCCAACTAGCCCTTTTTATTAGGTTAATTCTATCACTTTTGGGATAGTTGCTATCAATCTCACCTAAAAATTTAGCGCAAGTCTTTGACAATGTTCATTGTCTTCCCATATTTTCTAATTCTATCAGGAGTAAAAGGCACTATAATCTCTACTGGATCTATTTCTGCTAGTTAGCAAAGACACATTTTTTTTTACAATTAATTTACAGACTTTTTCCACATAAGTTTTAATTTTTTTACTCAGTTTATATGGTAAAATCATCCATTCTAAGATAACATCTTCCCTCTGCATTAAAATTTCTGTAGGAGAAATTTTGAAAGGCAATATGACTAGAATGCAGTTAAGATTTGGACCCACCCAATCCACATGTGCCTTCTGCAATTTCTCCTCAACCAAAGTTTTTCTTTCACAGCTTTGGTTGTTAATTCCCTGGGACTGTTTAAGTCATTGTCACCATCTAAGGTTTTGTTTAAATGAATTATCAGATCAGATGTCATCCCAACAGTGGGTCATAGACTGGAAATATCTCTTAGCAATCTTTGCAAGTCATTAAGAGTCCATAATTGGTCTATCTTAATTTTAGTTTGTTGTCTTATTATGTTCTATAAATCTATTTTATAACCTAGATTTGATAGACTTGATATCTATTTGATATCTAAGTGATAGCATCTCCTCTTTGTATTTTTTTTTCCAGGAGCAATTTGTAATCCTCATTTCATAAAAAGTGTCTTTACTTCTTTAAGCATTCTTCCTAAAATATCTGCTTTTGAATCAGATAGTGAAATTCCATCCATGTAATGGTAAATTATAAATTTAGGAAATTGTTTACATATTATTTCCAATGGATGACTGACAAAGTATTGGCACGGGGTACAGGTATTGAGCATTCCCTGTGGAAAGACAGTCCATTGATATCTCCTACTAGGTTGAGAATTATTATAAGTAGGCACCATGAAGGCAAATTTTTTCTCCGTCCTTTTCTTATAAGGATATATTCAAGAAACAATCTTTTAAATCAATAATTATAAGAAGCTATCCTTTAGGCAATAGGGAAGACAAAGGAATTCCAGATTGTAGAAGGAACATAGGTTGAACAAACTTGTTGACAACACTTAGATACAGATCTATAGCATTCTATATCTTCCTAGATTTCTTTTTAACAACAAATATAGGAGAATTCCAAGGGCTGGTTGATTCTTCAATATGGTGAATATCTAGTTGCTTCTGTACCAGCTGTTCTAAAGTCTGCAGTTTGTCTTCTATTAAAGGCCATTGTTTAACCCATATTGGTGCCTCAGTTAACTATTTTAAAGGTAGGGCCATTGTTATCTCTGTATGTTTGCTAGTTGTTTTGTGTTTTTGTACATCCTGAATTGCTGGTGATTTTTTTTATAGTACATTACAATATCCTTCCAAGAAACATAAGTTTCTGGGACTGCAGGAATGTCAATTTGGTATTCCATTGCCACAGCAGATCATAAACCCATAAATTTGCTGTGATATTGACCACATATGGCCTCAGCCTTCCTCTCTGTCCTTCTGACCCTATATATTCAACCCATACTATATTTTGTTTCACTTGAGATAGGGTTCCAATTCCTAGTAATTGAACATCTGCCTTTTGAAGAGGCCAATTTGGATGCCAAGATTCTGGAGTAATGATAGTCACATCCTCACCTGTGTCCAATAATACCTCAATTATACTGTTATTTATATGTACTCTTAGCTTTGGTCTTTGATCATTTACTGAAGCCTGCCAAAACAGATGCTTCCTAATTCCTACTGGAATTTTTATTCATCCTCCATGTTTATTTGATCATCCATAGCAGTATGTTTTGTTTTGTTCTATTTTTGTTTACAGTAGTCACCGGATATTTTGATTTTCCCAGTGAGACATGTCCTCCATAGTAACTGGGAATGACTGGACCATGTTTGACATGGGGGTCTGCAAGAAGCCCCCAAAGAGTTTCCAGATAATATCAGGTTGCTTTGTTTGTCTTTTCTTGATTTGTACTCATCGGTCCAGTGTCATTCTTTGCTACATTGTTTACACAATCTAGAATGTTGAGAACTTTTATTTTTGTCATTCTCACAGAAGATGTAATTTCTAGGAATAACTTGGCGACAATTCCTTCTCAGGTGTCCTATTTTACAACAATCAAAGCATTTGACACATTTTGATGTTTCCTTGTACCTCTGGAAATTGCTACTCCTACCCATGCCTCAGTAGTATAGTCAAATGTCTCATTGTTCATTGTATGCAGGATCTATTCATTCAATGGTTCTGATCTATCCTTTAAAGGCCCAAGTATCTTTTGCATTCTAAGTTGGCAGTTTTAAAGGCCCAAGTGTCTTTTGCATTCTAAGTTGGCATTTTGAAAAGCCAGAGTTTCAAACTGTACTCATCTAGCTTCTGGATCTGTTACTCCTGTTTGTACAGCCTTAGTTAATATTTGTCAAAAGTCACTAAAGCATTTTATTAGGCCTTGTTTAACCCCAGAATATGATTCAACTATTTTTCCTAGTTCTTAAATCTTGTCCCAAGCATTTTAGGCTGCTGTGTGGCACAGAGCCAAGATGTGTTCTTCATAAAGATTTTGTTCCTATGGATCAGCATAAGTGCTCTTGCCAAGAATTTGATCATGGTAAGCCTTAAATCCTTTTGCTCTTCCCTGTTTTTCAAATTTTTTACCTCTTCTTGACAATAGCATTTCCACTGTAGTTGTAGCCCATCTTCCAGGACCACTGAAACTAATTGAAGCCAGACGTGTTGGGTAGCCTTGTTTCTAGAAGCCCATGTTTTCACCATCTTCCCAACAAATAGTGAATGCAAGCAATAACATAGTACTGCTTGCTTAATTTCCTTAAGATTGCTCATACCTATAGGTTTCCATTTACATTCTCTGCTCCTTTTTGAATACTGTATGGTTTGTCTGAAGTGATTACAGGTAAGCAGCTAAAACCCTGGGTAAGTCATCTCTGACTCTGATACATAATGGCAATGCTAAATCCTGTTCATGTACCTCCTCTCCCTGCTTATCAGTTCCATTAATTTTCTCAATCATTTTGTGTCTTTTTGTTGCTGTCTTTTGTAAATCCTGAATCTCTTGACCTGTGAATATTTCTTATGATTTCATCAACTCACATAACCTCTGGTCCTCATTCTTCACATGATTCCCATATGTGAAAATTTTCATTAATAATAACTTCTCTTCCTTGAATATTATTTGAATGGCATGCAGAGTACCTTCCTGGAGAGATGCTCTATCTGCTAAACAATCATAACTGTTTTTAAAAGATTTTGATTGTCAAATTCAACAGTATGAATTCTTTCACATAATTTCTCAGCACCCTTTGACATGGATTGAATTTTGTCTGTCAAATTAATGTTATTCTTTTCAATAGTATTATTTTTATCTAACTTTTGATTTTCAAAGGTATAAATTCTGTAGCTAGCTGTTCATTATGAATCCAGAAAGACTATATCATTTCTAAAAGTGCCTCATTCTTGGCTCTGTTAGCAAACCATTTTTCAAGGATATAGTATGAAAAACAAAGCTAAGTCCCAATACCAAATAAATGGATGCATCAGAAAACTATATAAGCCATGGAGAATACCATACAAAGTATACATGAAAAGGTTATTAAATTCCTTGATGGTGCTATTGTCTGCAAACATATAACTTTTAAATTTACTGATTTATTTATTAGTCAAATAAACTTACCTCTATTATGAAATTTCAGTAAGTTGTTGCAGGTGATATCCTCATTCACCAGTAGGTGTCTCAGTTGCAGGATGTGGCAGAGAGACACAATCAGCAACAGCATGAGCAGTACCACTCAGTTCTGCATTGGCAGAACTGTAGATGAATGTGATAAAGTACTCCTACACTAGCTCAGAATTGAGTATAATAAAAGGGTTATTTATTTAGGGGTATATTCACAGATCAACAGTCTTCTGCATGAGCAGGGAACAGGAACTAAATCCAGTAACTTAAAGAGAGATAGAGCTACACAATGGCTATACAAGCTCTATATCTGCATTTATAGTACAAGAGTACAAAAGGACATGCCCATGTGGGCTGGTATCTTAAAGGCTATTGGCTTAAGGAGTTCCCACAACATAAAATATTTGTTATAAAGTTGTAAAGATTATACTTGATCTCAGTAAATTCCATAGATTCAAGTGAAGGGTTTTATTTGGGTGAGAAGGATGTATTAAGAAGCTGTATTGTGATCTAAGATTACATGTGAATGAAGAGTCAGAATATCTGTGCTAAGCTTTCAAAACTGTAGAACCCCAAGTTCTCTTTCCAGCCCTACTATTCAGGTAGGACATGATTCTAGGAGATTCCTAGGTACCCTCAACAATAAGTTTCCATTTTGGACTATTCCAATTTATATAACCCATCTAATAAAAGCCTTCTCTCATGTCTCCTTTATGTATGATTTCAGTGTATGTAGACTTTTCACTAGAATTGATACCAAATGGTTTTGAGTTTGATCCTCTAATCAGTTAGACAGCTGCTTAATTCCTACAATTACTACATTTATGACAGGCTTCTTCTTTAATTTTTATACACTTATTTTATTTTATATATACAGGTGGTTTTTGTCTGCACAGATCTATGTACACCATATAATACTATGGAAGCCAAAGAGGAATTGATAATGCTACAAGTAGAGTTGCAGACTGCTGTTAGACATTTGCGGGTACTGGAAATCGAACACTTGTCTAATGGGAGATTCATTTCCTCAGCATCCAGTCCATATATTTAGGTTTCTCAGGATTAACTTCAGTCCTTACACAAATAAAAAGTTGCTATATCATTTTCGGAAAGATAGAATGTGTTCAAAGTAGTTATTTTGAAGCCTTAGAAAGGTAATAATAATACTAAAAGTGTTAAAGGCAGTGGATTACTTAGTCACTAAGATATCACACAAGTGTCTTGGTGTTTCAGCGCTTTGGTATTATTATGGTTTTATAATCGTTGAGATGATTGATTTTGAAAAATTTCATTAGAATTGACTTGTTTTGATGTTGTAAAAGCATAGTATATGTTACACTGAGAAAAAGTTTCTGATCGGAAATTATTGATTCATAGAAAGATGAATCAACCAAGATCTACACACACATAAAAATGATGTCTGAAAGGAAATATTTTTAATCATTTATCTTCTAAGTGAAGCAAATTTAGTTCTATTTTATGAAAACATCTGTAATTTCCAACACAAATTTTGTTTGAATAAATTGTTAAGTATTTAATATCTTCAGAAACTTCTGAGCAAAAATGAGAATTTAATTATTACTGTGTAGGTACTTTCTAAGAATATGGACTCAATTTCTGATGGTCATGTAATAGATTATGGACCACTGGAAGTACTGGACTAAATATATTATCAGAACTTAATTACACAACTTTTACACATATTTTTCTTTAAATTCTTTTGATTTCTTTACTCAAGCTACTATCTCTTCTTAGTTTGCAATAGGGAGAGATGACTAGAATTGAAGGGCAATGTGTGTCAATGGTTTTTTGGTGATGTTGAAATTCCCAGAATTCTACATGGTGACTCTAGTTAGTACCCCCTAGTAATGGAGGATTTCCAACCTGAGCTGGCCATCCTCTGTAGCCAGGTGAGGTTTCCAGTGGTGGAACTGGGATACCAACCCAGTCATAAAACCTTCAACTTATAGTCTATATACCCTGAGAGATAAGCTGGAGCAGTGCTGATACAAAACTTATGGGAGTGACCAACCCATGATGACTTTAATTTGAGGCCATCAAAAGGAGAGGGAGACCACAGTCTACATTACTCAGATGACCAGGAACTGGAGGCTGGATAGACCAGAGACCTATGATAGAAAAAAAGAAGCAATAATGTGTTACTTTGAATGTATGTGTCCCCATAAGCTCATAGGGAATGCATGACTAGGATGTGTGGCTTTGTTGGAGTAGGTATGGCCTTATTGGAGGAAGTGTGTTTATGTGGAGGTGAGCTTTTAGGTTTTATATATGCTCAAGCACCCCAGTGTTCACTTCCTCTTGCCTTTAGATCAAGATACAGAATTCTCAGATCCTTCTCCAGCACCATGTAGGCATGCATGCAGCCATGACCCACCATGATAAAAACAGACTAAACAAATAAACTATAAAGCACCTCAATTAAAAATTTTTCTTGATAAGAATTACCATGGTCATGGTGTCTCTTCAAAGCAATAGAAACCCAAACTAAGACAAAGAAAACGATTCCTTATAGTATTCTTATATACTCATAGATCAGTCCCTAGCCCAATCATCACCAGAGAGGCCTCTGACAGCAGCTAATGAGAGTGGAGGCAGAGACCTCCAGCCAATCCTTAGACAGAGAAAGCCCAAATTGAAGTTTTTCAACATGTCTCTCCCCTTGGACCTCAGGAACCCTGAAGAAGAGGAGCAGGAATGATTGTAGAAGACAGGGGGGCTGAGACAACAGGAGAACATGGCCCACAGACATCAGCTCAGTAGGACTCACAGGGACTCACAGAGACCAAAGAAAGCAGCAATCACTGAATCTACATGGGTCTGATCTAAGTCTTCTGCATATTTGTTATGTTTGTTAGCTTGGTGTTTTTGTGGAACTCTTAACAGTGAGAATGTGGGTTTCTCTGACTGTTTCTTCTTTTCCTCCTACAAGGTTACCTTGCTCAGCACTGATATAAGGATTTGTGCCTAGTGTTATTGTATCTTTTTTGCCATGTTCACTTGATATTGCTGGAAGACATGCTTTTTTCTGAAGGGAAATGGAGAATGAGTGGATCTGTAGGAGCAAAGAGGTGGAGGTGGTGGTGGAAGGACTGTGAAGATAGAGGGTAGGGAAATTACCATTGGGATGTATTAAAAAAAACAAAAACAAATAAAATACAACAAAAACATGTTTAAGGGAAATGAAAGAGCAGTAGATCTGGTGGAGAGGGGAAATGGGGGAAGACTGGAAGAAGAGGAGGGAGGGACGACTATATTCAGGCTGAATTCAATGAGAAAGAATAAAACAAATAAACCAAAAGAAAGAAAGTTGAATATTAAATACTTCATATACTAAAATATTTTTATTGAAATTTTTTACTCTTAAAGGGCTGTTCATGTGATAGATACATAAAATATCTACCATAGTTCATTATTATAGTTTATTTCTCTTGCATAATGGAAAAGATGTGCTAGCTGCCCAATTTTATCAGTCTTCAATGTTTTTCATATTTATACTTCTTCTGGTAAAAATGGCATATCTGTCTTTGAAATTGAATAATATCATCACTGCCAGTATGCATTAATGTTACAGAATCACCAGTCTAATCAACTAAATGTTAAGTATTAATATTCAGGTAGACATGATAGGTAGACATATTATTTTCTCAAATAGCCAGCTCTTCCATCAGAGCACACAGTAATTGACCAGAAATGGTGGGAGGAAGTTAAAGTTTACAAAATCTAAAAGACTATTTTAAAACTAATTTCATCTGTTTAGTGATGCTTATTTATTTCATGGTTAACCTTTCCTGAAATTTTAAAAAATAAATCTGGTTCCCCGTCCTTCCACCTTCCTGGCTTCTGCCACCTAACTATACCAAAATTTTAAGTTGGTCAGATAACACAGGTTTCTAAATTTTTTTTCTGTCTGTCAGAATGATGTCGTCAGAGTATGTCTGTGTAACTTTATAAATGTTTCTCTGTGCATATGTGCTCATTTTAAGGTTCTTTGATTTATTAAAATATTCCTTTTAATCTTTTTATATCTACTAACATTGATAAACTGTAACTAATTGGATAAAATACACAGCTAAATTTAGTTTATATGCCCAGTATCCTTTTGCTAATCAGTTTCAGGCATATTGTATAGGTCATTCCTGCTGCCTGGGCCAAAACCAACCTACAAAGTGCTCCCCAGACAATGCCAAAAGACCTGCACCAGCTCCTGGGACTTTACCATTGGTAACAACTCTCCTGGATTAAGAACACCTGCCAGCTAAAATCCAGTTTTAAAAACTCAGGGTTTTCTGCTATTTTGTCCTATCCCCATGGCCGGCCTCATTTCACAATAATTACAATATTTTCCCCATCTGTTTGGTTTAATATTAAGAAAGGCCACTCCACCAACACAAAGAACTCCAATCAAACCAGATTATACCTAATTAAAATACGCATATTTATTAAATATGGCACTTTCAGGTAGACTAAGACAGAATGGCAGGGAGAATAACAAATAATCCAATAAAAAAATGGGATATAAACCTCAACAGATAAAACAGATGAAACTCAATGGCTGAAAGACACTTAGGAAAATGCTCAACATTTTTAGCCATCAGAGAAATGCAAATCAAAACAGCTCTGAGATTCCATCTTATACCTGTCAGAAAGGCAAAGCTCTAAACACTGATGATGGCTTATGCTTGAGTGGATGTGGGGTAAAGGGAACACTCCTGCATTGCTTATGGAAATCAGTATGGAGATTTCTCAGAAAATTAGTAATCAATACTTTTAAAATGTCATTATTTGTACCCACTCCTACCATTCCTACCATTTCATTAAAATACTAAAACAGAACAAAATACACAGTTAAGTGAAATAACTTTTTTATAATGAAATATAAAAGAGCAGAAACCTTCAGTAATTGACAGCACATTTTACTTGCTGTCCATAAACACATTCACACAGACACAGTCAATTTGTGTTATTTGAGGTTATATTCCATTAAATTGCTGTCAACAGTGAATTGGCAAATATTGAACTATTTCTCCTAGGAGAAATACAGGGTTAGGTAGCAATGAGCCTACAGTTACAGTGGTTCCATAAACCAATCAATAGAAGGTTGTAGTTCCTGTCTCTCTTTAAAGATACTAAAAATACACCAATTTGCTACATAAGGGCATTTTTCATTCTCTGGGAAAACCAGATGTATGAGAACAATCTCATAAAGCTACATGACCACACTGTTTTTGTAACTGTCTTGACATATGTGAGTACACTCTGAAGTTTGCAGAGAAAAAAATTGCCTAATGAAGCATTTCTCAGGCCTTCTCTCCCATTGTTAAGCAAAGCACAATAATGAATAAGTGATTCAGTAACAGTGAACTCCCAGACAATGTGGGCATAACCAAACCAGAGTTAAGTTCATGCTAACAAATATTCACAGGAGGATATACCACATCTTATTGCACTGAAGTGAAGAGCACCAAGAATTGGTTTTCTGCCCTGCTCTTGAAAACACAAAAGTTCAGAAAACCTGATAACAAAAGCACACTTTCTTATTGTATCTCAGTTCTATTTAAAGTCTGCTGAAAATATATATAGAAATATGTATAGAATATGTACAAAAGACACATTTTTTTCACATACAGATGTGCATATGTCTAAAAGTGGCTTCAAGTCAATTTTGACAGACTTTTGAAGAAATAACACTTGTTTTAGTATACAAACAAACTCAGAAATGAAGAATTCATATATACTGAAAATTAAAAATATGTATAATTTTACTCTGATGTTTTAATATACATATAACTCATAATTTTTGTAAAAATCTACACTAATTCCTCCACAAACAGGTATAAAATAGGGAGTGGAGGGAAGGAAGGCTTTGTTGAAAAGTGCCTGTTCTACAGGCATGGGAATATGAATTTTGACTAACCCCCCCCAATAAAAAGGCTGGCAAAGGCATGCATGTGTGTCTGTAACTCCAGAGCGGGAGAGTTGGGGATAAGTGTATTCCACAAGCTTATTGGTTAGCCAACTGATATGGGGTCCAGGTTTAGTGAGTAATATTTTTTCCTGCAGTAATATAGAGAGTAATCAGGGAATTGACCTGAGATCAACTTCTGTACTGAATGTGAACATGAATCTATGCAAACCTAACACACACTCCCTCTCTCTCTCATACACACACACACGCACACACACGCACACTCATGTACACACACTCTTTAAAGATAAAGTATATAGGTTCTGGAAATGTAGCTCCAGCTGATAACACTTTTTATTTTCAAGAGGACATGGGTTCTTTTCTCAGCAACCATATAATGGCAAACAAACCTCTGCAACTCCAGTTCCACAGCATGCACTACCTCTGGGGACACTAAACTCACATAGTGGACTGACAAACATGCAAGCAAAACACCTATATACTAAAGTTATATATTTATAAAAATGAATTAATTAAATGATTATGTAAATAAACATGATTCAAATATATACTTTAATTATTTTTTTGAAAATTTCATACAGAAATAGTGCATTTTTCCAATTTGCCTTCCCACTTTAATCCCTCACATGGTCCCTAGCTCCCTCTCAAACTCATGGCCTCTTACACGCTCAAACATACACACAAACACACACAAGCACACACACGTACAACCAGGTACATACACTGAATCTTTTATTGTCACTTTTAAGAAGAGGTAAATGATATTATGAATGCTTGAAAAAGACATAGGGAAAGTTATTATTTTACAAGCTTACTTAAAAGTTACTACATACACATATATGACTCTGTGTATGTATGCTGTTAATGATCCAGATATATTAAAGATAAAAAAGAATCATTTTATAGTATAACTCTGTTGAAAATAGCTTTCTTTGTTTCTGAAGGAATGAGAAATTAGTTATGCTCTATATGAACATTGACTTTCAGTTGTAATGTTTTTATAATCCATATTACTAATTTAAGACACCTTGAAAATCCTGAAGAATCCATGCTGTGAGCTACAATATGCTGCCTCTGCCTTAAAAGAAAAGTTGCACAGCTACTGTTTCCTAGTATCTCTCCAAACAGAAGACTTATTGTATTGAATCTTAACTTAACCATTACTTGAAATAAAAGTTGCAGTGAACATATCCTACTGCCTTGCTAAGACATCCTCACAATCTTTGAAATCAGTATGTTGCCTTCAACCTTTTCATTCCCACAGTTAAATATGTTCCTGTGGCAATTTCCTGTCCTTGGAGATTAAAGTCTCTAGACTAGTTTACTTAGAAGAAAAAAAGAATAGAAACAGTCCCTTTGTACAGAGGTCTTTGCAGGCTCAGTAACTCCATTTTTCCTGACTTTTTTTTCATGCAAGAGCTGGACTTGGTGTTTTAGAATGCGAAGGTTGTTATTTTTTTAATACTTTAACATGGAAATGAATTTCTGACTTGGGGAAATGCTGCCAGCTTTTTAATTTATTTAGCTTCTTCCACATATATTGCTGTGACTCCTTCATATTACAGTGTAGTCTCTTGTGGAAATATATTATTTATATTGAACAAGAAGTTGACACTCTCTTGCAACTTTTCTTCCAAATCATTTAATTTTAAAAGATGGGGTTGAGGAAAGAGACATGTTTACTTGAAAGATCTGTCTTTTAAATTAAGCATTTGCTTTTCTCCTGTGTATTTTTTTCTTTCCTCAGGTTTCTGAAGCAAGATGGGAAAAGGGAAACAAAATACCACTATTTAGACCAACTATTTATAACAGTTAAAAATGAAAGAATGAACAAATTCAAGCCCTTCTGAGGAGACCCCATGAAGTACTTAATGTAGTGAACTTTCAGGAAAGGAGAACTGTTTGAATAGCCATTTATTAAAATTCTCATTTTCATACAGAACAAATTGCTCCACAGAATAAGTTAACCTTTAATATTTATTCCAGCATTTCCTGAGTGAAAATTTGTGATCAATTATAAAATAAAATAGATGGTTATAAAGTGAATATTGATGCAAAAATCTTCAGCAAAACTGCCCACATGATCTCATGTTCCCATATCTATCTGAAACTATCAATCTTTATAAAAACAGAAATCAAAAATTTAATTAGCAAAGTTTGTCCACACTGGAAATTTGACTTTGCTCAACCAGATTTACTTTTCTTTCTAGAGCTTCCTCAACAACTTATAAGATAAATACCATTTATTGTTTCACCTTAAAAAACATTAATATTAAGTATGAAGTGCTCAGAAAGAATTGCACATTTAAGAAGTATTACTTTTTGGAAATGTTCATCAATATTGTATGATTCATTACTTAAGACTTTATTTTTGATTTTTGTTTTTTGCATAACAAATTTTGAATTGAAATTTCGAACAAATCTCCAAAATATGAGAATTGAATTCAAAGGAAAAAAAACTGCCATCAAATTAGGAAAAAATGCAAATTGACATTTTAACTCTTGAAAGAGTACTAATAAATGAATTTGAGCAGTGATGGTTCTTTGGGGAAAGTAGGTGCTGTAGGCTGCAAGTCCTCATCTCACTCCATGTAGGTTTGAATATGGATCTGACTCTTACTTGCATCCTAATCAGGCAGTCTTGAAAACAGTTCCTGTCATATGCTATTTTGATAACTAATCAAATTCTCAATGGTAACCCTATCCAAGGTTCATGATGATTCATAACAAGACATCTTTGTATGTCATTGAATGTAATACTATAATCCACTTAGCAAGAAGGAGATAATTTTAAGTTATAGAAACATATTCTCTTTAAACCTAATTCAGTCTCTCTTTGAAATCATAATTTCTTTACATCTCAGAATCCCAGAGGACTGGTAGCGGATTTATTTTGACAAGGCACACTAACTAGAGATGTCCGTTTCCAATGCCAGCCTTTTCTTAGGACAGCTGTTTTAGCTCTGGCTTTAGCAGTCAGGAAGAATACAGGTTGCAAAGCATTGCAGAGTGAATCTTAGGCTAGCATCTTCTTCCACTAAGGGACTGTCTCACTTATGTCACACAAAACAAAACAAAATAAACAAAAAACTCACATTTAATGTTGCAGGAATAATGGAGGCTGACAATATTTTCAAGTAATCAAGCAACGAGTTCATAGTAATAAGACAGAGATAGAGATAGATAAGGAGAGAGAGAGAAAGAGAGAGAGAGAGGGAGAGAGAGAGAGAGAGTTTGATTTTAAAAACTGGTGTTCAGTATAAAAGCATCAGAATAGCTTTTATATGACTTCCTGTTTAACCCATAACTTTGTCTTCCAACATTTTCTTCACAAACCACTTTCTCTAGGAGTTACATCATTATCCTTTAAATTTCTCCATTTATCCGTGTCTTCATGGTTCATCATCTCTAGGCACCTATCATCTATGCTTCCATACAGAACTGTAGGCACTCAGCACAAAAGTGTGTCACTTCTCCTCTCGTGCCATCTTCATTTATTCATTGTGCGTGTAGATCAAAATTCTTTGAGATTCTTCCTCAAGCAGCATTGAGTAAGAATTGAGGAGAATGTCTGGGCATCAGTATTATTTCTTTCAATGATTGTAACATGTTTTGCTTCCTTTAAGATTTAGCCCGGTGTTAGTCCTCAGCTCCAATGACAACAGTTAAATTATATCACATTTTATCCTTTCCTTTCTTGTTCCTTTGCCTGTGTTCTGTTCATTTCTTTAGTCTTCTGTGTGAATGTTTATAAGTGAAAACTGGCCTGTTGCCATAATTTTAATATATATATATATATATATATAATGTATTTAATATATATTATTTTATTTAACACAGAATTTTACACATGCATATAATTTATTTTAATAAATTATGGTATAAAATATTTTTTTATCTTTAAATTCTTTTATATTTGATATTATAATTATATAATTAAAAAACTTCATGGCTGATTATATTAAGTATTTTGGAAAATGTGTCAGTATTAAATTTTATCTAAATGTCATTTGATTTCCAACACTATAACTGCAATCCAAGAAAGATATTTTGATTGGTTGAACCTAACTAAAATTAATTATTCTTTTCTGATTCTTCCCCTAATTCACCTGGTTTTTTCCATTTTTAGCCAGCCCTCCTTTCTCTAACTACTTCTCAAGCTGGAGAATTAATGAATAATTAATAGTTCCTTGAGTAAAATAACTAAACTGAGGATGTTATGCTCAAAGAAATCTTTGATTTGGAGAATCTGCACACAAACATTTGCCAACCATTCCCTCCAGCATTGGAAATTAAGCTTTTGAACCACAGACCACCATACTTGTGATACCACCAACTTCTTAAATCCTATGCATATCTATGGCTGTAATACTTCTATTTGCTCATGATCTTTTGTTTGCCAACATATTCTCTACTATCTTCCTATACATGAGGATTCATTTACATAGGTGAGAATATGCTCTCCTTTAGAATGGAATTTTCTGTTTATTATTTTATCATTAATTAGTTCTGACTTGACTGGTTTTAGCTTAAATTCTTCATTGTATGGCTTTGTAACAATATTACAGTTTTTCGATTTGGAGTAGATAACTAGGTACTTAAGAATGTAAATTACACTTGCCCTGCACTTGTTTTAGTTGTATATATAAATTTCACTCCGCATAGGCTTTGACCAAATAATTGCCTTAACACAGTCATATTCACACAAACAGTTCTACAAAAGATTCTAACTTCTTAATACATAATATATGGAGTAAAAATTATTTAATGTCCTATTTCTTTTTATTTAGCAAGTATACCTTTTCTTCTAACTTTCAGGGGCTTCTGCATGACTGAGTACATTTAGTTGGTTATTTGCTTGAAACATACAGTTAGAAATAAATCAGAACCTATAATTTTCAATTTTGAAATTATCATTCTTTGAAAACTTCTGTAAAGATGTTAAAGAATCATTCCAATAATTATAATAATACATCATTACAGATTCATTTCATGTTTCATAGTTCACTTGTTTGAATCAGACTTCTTATGGGGAAGAATGCTAATAAGACATAGTGTATTTGACTCTATTTGTCTTACAAAATCATGTTCTATACTTCAATTACAAATCTATCTACTTGAGCCAAGCCACTATACATTAATGCCACATGCACAAAAGACTTCAATGTATTAATCTTTATGTGATCAAGAGAGAAACAAAATATGCACACAAACCAAATGGGATGCAATGTTGCCATTCCTGACAGTATCCACGAAAATGGAGAGTATTACATTAAATGTAGTAAGACACAGAAAGATGACCACATTGGGCATAGGCAGAAACTTTAGGATGATGATTTCACAGAAGTTGAAAGTACAGTCATGGTCACCTGAAGCTACAGTGAGTAGAGGGGGAATGGCAGAATTTCATCATCTTTTAGTTTTGTTTTGACAGAAACATAATATGCTGGCATGTTATTGTAGTTAGGATGAAAATAGGTAGTAACAAAGCATTATTTTCACCAAAAAGGGATATGAAATAGCTGAAGAGATAAGGATCTTTCAACAAATTTAAGCATAGTGCAATGATTTCCTTGCTCTGTATGGGCAAGAGTATATGGCTGACAGAAAATGCAGCCACCTTGAGTGAGCCTCCTAGATCATGGTGAGTCTGGCCGATTTTACCCATATTTTGTTGGGTTTTTATCTGGTTTGGGTATCTGACTTTATGAGAAAAATTTGGGATGCCATCCCTGTGACCCTGAAAGTTACAAGTCCTACTCTGTCCTAAACCCTCCTTGCCTACCTGAAACCTCAGTGGAACTCTGAAACATAACCTGATACTTCACAGAGAGGACCAAGAGAGGAATGCTGAAGCACAAGTTGCAGCTACACATGTTGTCAGAGACTGCTTGTTCATTCCCAGTCACTCAGACCTGAAATAGTCACACAGGAACTGTATTATTATATCACTGCTTGGCCAATCACTTAGGCATATTGCTATATAGCTCTTATAGTTAAAATTAACCAATTTATATTAATCCATGTATTGCCATGTGGTTGTGGCCTACCGGTAAGGTTCTATTAAGTGTCTGTTTCATGTGGTGGCTTCATTGCATCTCCTTTACTCTGCCTACTCTCTCCTCCTCTATCTGCTTGAACTTTTTACTTTGCCCTATTCTGTGATGCAATACTCTCAAAGCAGATTATTCATTAACAAATGGTATACACAGCATACAGAGGAGATACCCACATCATACACAGAGAGGACCAAGAGGGGCCAAGAGACGGGGCCAAGAAAGGAACTCTGAATAACAAGTTGTGAATGCACAGAGTGGACAGAGAGCTAGCCAAGAGAGCAGACCAAGAGAGCAGTCCATCAGAAAGGGCCAAGAGAGAACTTAGCATCTCCCTGAGACACAGTCAGTAATAATACAGAGCAGACCAAGACACAGACAGCCACTGCAAGGATTGGACCAAGAGGTAAAGACACAGCCAGCACCAATTGAAGGAAGAGATGGGTAGGCGCCAATGCAAGAATTCATCCAACAACCTAAAAAGCAAAATGATAACACCAGAACTAAGTGATAATACAACAGGAAGACTTTATCATCCTAACCCAGAGGAGGCAGGAAAAACAATGATTTTAAACGTAGCTTTATGAGAAAGATGGAGAACTTTAAAGAGGAAATGAAAAATTCCCTTAAAGAAATGGAAGAAAAGATGAGCAAAAAATTGGAAGAAATCAATAAATCTCTCAATGAAACCCAAGAAAAACAATTAAAAAGAGTAAACAAATACTTCAAAGAGTTCAAGACTTGAAGAGTAAAATAGAGGCAATAAAAAACAACAGAAACTGAAGAAATTCTGGATCTGAATATGTAAAATCTGGGTAAACAAAAGGAAACTGCAGAGGTAAGTGTAACCAACAGAATACAAGAGATGGAAGAGAGAATCTCAGGTGTTGAAGATACTATAGAGGAAATAGGTTAATTTGTCAAAGAAAACATTAAATCCAACAAATTCTTACCACAAAACATCCAGGATATCTGCAACACCATGAAAAGAACAAATCTAAGAAAAATAGCGCTAGAAGAATAGGAAGAAGAAGATCTTTAATTCAAAGGCAGAGAAAATATATTCAACAAAATCATAGAAGATAACTTTACCAAGCTAAAGAAGGATATTCCTAATAATGTACAAGAAGCTTTCAGAACAACAAGCAGATTGGATCAAAAAGAAGTCTCTTCACCATATATTAATGAAATGCAAAACATACAGAATAAAGAAAGAATATTAAGAGTTGCAAAGGAAAAAGCTCAAGTAACATATAAAGGTAGACCAATCAGGATTACATCCAACTTCTCAATGGAAACCATGAAAGTCAGAAGATCCTGGATAGATGTGCTGCAGCTATTAAGAGACCATGGATGCAAGCTCAGACAAAAATACCCACAAAAGCCTTCAATCATTATTGATGGAAAAAACAAGATATTCTATGACAAAATCAGATTTATACAATACCTATCCACATATCTAGCCCTACAGAAAGTACTAGAAGGAAAACTCCAACTCAAGGAGGCTAACTGCACCCACAAAATCACAGGCAACACATAACCTCAAACCAGAAACCCCAAAGAAGGGAAACACACAAACACTTCTACTAAAAATAAGAGGCATTAACAGCCATTGCTCATTAATATCTTAATATTAATGGACTAAATTTCCCTGTAAAAAGACACAGGCTAAGATAATGGATATGACACATCCTTCTGCTATGGACAAGAAACACACCTCAACATCAAAACCAGATATTACCTCTGAGTAAAGGGTTGGGAAAAGATTTTCCAATCAATTGGACCTAAGAAACAAGTGGGTATACTTATCCTTCTATCTAAAAAAATAGACTTCAAACTAAAATCAATCAGAAGAGATGGAGAAGGGCACTTTATATTCATCATAGGAATAATTTAACAAGAGGAAGTCTCAATTTTGAACATCTATACCCCAAATACAAAAGCATCCACACATGTAAGAGCAACATCACAAATGCTTAAATTTTACATTAAACCCCACACAATAATAGAAGGAGACTCGAACACCCCACTCTCCCTAATGGACAGGTCAACCATACAGAATCTTAACAGAGATATAAGAGAACTAACAGATGTCCTGACTCAAATGAACTTAACAGACATCTACAGAACTTTCCACCCAAACAAAAAAGATTATATCTTCTTCTCAGCATCTCATGGAACCTTCTGTACTCAGTAACAAAGCAAATCTCAACAGATCCAAAAAAAAAATGGAGTAGTCCCCTGTATCTTATCAGATCACTAAGGTTTAAAGTTAGAATTCAACAACACTAATTGTAGAAAGTCTACAAACTCCATGGAAATTAAACAGTGCTCAATTGAATCACCTCTGGGTCAAGGCAGAAATAATGAAACAAATTAAAGACTTCCTAGAATTCAACAAAATGAAGGCACTGAGAAAACAGTGTTAAGAGGAAAGTTCATAGCACTAAGTGCCTACATAATGAAAGTAAAGAATTTCACTCTAGTGACTTACTTAACAGCACACCTGAAAACTCTAGAACAGAAAGAAGCAGACTCACACAAGAGGAGTAGATGACAGGAAATAATCAAATGGAGGGTGGAAATCAGTAAAATAGAAGCAAACAAAACAATATAAAGAATCAAGGAAACAAAGAGTTGGATCTTTGAGAAAATCAACAAGATAGACAAACCCTATCCAAACTCATCCAAAGACAGTGAGAGAATATCCAAATTAACAAAATCAGAAATGAAAAGGGGGGCATAACAACAGACACTAAAGAAATCCAGAGAATCATTAGGTCACACTATAAAAACCTGTACTTAAAATTGGCAAATGAAAAAGCAAAATGGATGATTTTCTGGATAGGTACCAAATAAAAAAAATTAAATCAAGATCAGGTGAATAATTTAAATAGACCTATAATCTGCAAGGAATTAGAAGCAGTTATCAAAAACCTCTTAATCAAAAAAAAAGCCCAAGGCCAGATGGTTTCAGCTCAGAATTCTACCAGAACTTCAAAGAAGAGCTAATGTCTATACTCCTCAAATTGTTCCACATAATAGAAACAGAAGGAACATTGCCAAACTCTTTTTTGAGTCTCCTGTTACCCTGATACTGAAACAAAACAAAATTCAACTAAGAAAGAGGAATTGCAAACCAATCTCACTCATGAACATAGACACAAAAATACTCAACAAAATACTGACAAACTGAATCCAAGAACACATCAAAAAAAAATCATCCACCATGATCAACTTGGCTTCATTCCAGAGATGTAGGGATAGTTCAACATATGAAAATCTCACACTGTAATCCACCATATAAATAAACTGAAAAAAAAGTGTGATCATCTCATTAGATGCTGAAAATGCATTTGATATAACCCAACACCCCTTTATGATAAAGGTCTAGGAAAGATCAGGGATACAAGGAACATATCTAAACATAATACAAGCAATATATAGCAAGCTAACAGCCAACATCAAATTAAATGGAGAGAACCTCAAAGTTATTTCACTAAATCAGGAACAAGACAAGGCTGTCCACTCTCTCCATGTCTATTCAACATAGTTCTTGAAGTTCTGGCTATAGCAGTAAGACAACAATAATAGATCAAGGAGATTCAAATTATAAAGGAAGAAGTCAAACTTTGTTATTTGCAGATGATCTAATAATATAAATCAGTGGCCCCCAAAACCCTACTAGGGAACTTCTACAACTGATAAATACCTTCAGTAATATGGCAGGATACAAGATCAACTAAAAAAAAAATCAGTAGCCCTCCTATATATAAATGATAAAGAAGCTGAAAATGAAATCAGAGAAACATCACCCTTCACAATAGGCAGAAATTACATAATATATCTTGGGTAGCAAATACCTGTTTGACAGAAACTTTAAGTCTTTGAAGAAAGAAAATTAAGAAGATAACAGAAAATGGGAAGATCTCCCATGCCTTTAAATAAGTAGGATCAACATAATGAAAATGGCAATCCTACCAAAGGAATCTATAGATTCAATGTAATCTGCATCAAAATCCCTCCCCAAAAATCTTTACAGACTATGAAAGAACAATAATTAACTTCATATGGAACAAACAAAAATCCAGGATAGCAAAAAAAAAAATTCTGTACAATAAAGGAACTTCCAGAGGTATCACCATCCCTGACATCAAGCTCTATTATAGATATGCAGTAATAAAAACAGCATGGTAATGACATAAAAATAGACAGGTTCACCAATGTAATCAAATCTAAGGCACAGATATTTATCCACATGCCTATGAACACCTGATTTTTAATGAAGAATATAAAATTATACAATGGAAAAAAGAATGCATCTTCAACAAATGGTGCTGGTATAACTGGATGTCAACATGTAGAAGACTGGAAATAGATTTATATCTATCCCCATGCACAAAACTCAAATCCAAATGTATTAAAGACCTTATTATAAATCTGACCACACTGAACCTGATAGAAGAGAAACCGGGAAGTAGCCTTCAATGTACGGACACAGGAGACCACTTCCTAAATACAACACCAATGGCACAGACACTGAAAACAACAATGAATAAATGGGACCCCCTGAAACTGAGAAGCTTCTGTAAAGCAAAGGACACAGTCAATAAAACAAAAGTTTGCCTACTGAATAGGGAAAATTCTTCACCAACCCCATATCAGACAAAGGACTGATCTCCAAAATATATAAAGAATTCAGAAAATTAGACATTAAAATTTTAAATAACCCAATTTAAAAATGGGGTACTGAACTAAATAGAGAATTCTCAACAGAATAATCTCAAATGACCAAAAGATACTTAAGGAAATGCTCAACAACCTTAGCCATCAGGGAAATGCAAATCAAAACAACTCTGAGGTACCACCTTTCACTGTCAGAATGGTTAAGATAAAAAGCACCAATGATAGCTTATGTTTGGGAGGATTGGAGTAAAGGGAATACTGATCCATTGCTGGAAGGAAAGCAAACTTGTACACCACTTTGCAAATCAGTATGGCGGTTTCCTAGAAAATTGGAAATCAACCTATCTCAGGACCCAGCAATACCACTCTTGGGCATATACCCAAAAGATGCTCAATCATACTACAAGGACATTTGTTCAACTGTGTTCATAGCAGCATTATTTGTATTATCCAGAATGTGGAGACAACCTAGATGTTCCTCAACCAAAGAACCTATAGTCATGATCTTAGAGACACTAAATAATAAGGTGAACCCTAAGAAAAAACCCTTGAAAAGGGAAATAGACAAGATCACCTGACAAAATAGAGAATGGGGGTGCTGGTAGAAGAGAGGGTGAAAGGGGAATAGGAGGGGAGAAGGGGCAGGGGAAGGGGAGAAGAGAACTTGAGGGAGGGAACGAGATAGTCAAGATGGAGGAAGGACAGAGATAAGTGCAAGGAAAGACATATTTTGATTGAGGTAGAAAGGGGACACTTGAATGTTTGTCTATTGATCACAAACATGCTGGTGTCCAGATAGTGTGCAGTTCCTTTCTCAAGCAGAAACCCTACCCAGATGCGGCCCAATGAGTGCAGACAGGACACAAAGCCCAGAAGGAATAGCTTCTGGTACAAAGCATGGCCAAAATGGAAGGGAAGTTCAAAAAGAAAAACTAAAATAAGAAGTAGAAGATGATTATATGAAAGTCTGAAAGGAAGAATTCAGGTAATTGGGCCAAAGATATACTTTGCTTAAGTACTGCTTGCAGTGTTTAACTCTAGTAGCTAACTAACGAGTATGTCAGCAATGGTGAGAAAATTATTACTCATTTTTGAAGTGAACCCAGAGTCTTGTGTCTCTGTCTACCATTACTCTTTCTTTCAGGTCTTTATGGTTCTTCACTGCTGTGCTGGCTGCTGCACAGGCGGTGTGCCAAGCCCTTTTGAAAGCATCCTCTGAAACCCATTGGGAAGACTATCTTCCAGATCACATGGCCAGCCCAATGGCA